>QFDD01007180.1:0-11941 GCA_006871305.1 Vachellia collinsii
CAAATATATATAAATTTTGATGAAAATTTAATCGATTGATTTAAACTAAAATATTGAATTATCTCACTTTTCTACTCACACATACAATAATTACTTCCTCTATATCTCAACTTAAAATACAATTTTGCATAATCAAGAATAATTAAAACAATTACAGCAATTGAATAACAAGTATAAATAAATTCTGTAAATTTTTTGAATGTGAAAATGGCTAAAATTAAATTTCACCTTTAATTTAAACATTGTAAAAATGGCATATAAAATAAAACAATTAAATCCAACCAATTAATCAAATAGTAAACTTATGGCAATTAACAAAATTACCAAGCCTAACAAAACATTTTCAGAATCAGTTCAATAATTAGAAGGCTAATCACAAATATTATAGAGTGTACTGAAATAACCATATATGCACATCTTTATTGAAAGTTTAAATTCTCCCATGTTTTCTCGCATCCAAACATTGTTTAAAAATTAAGCTAAGGATATTTCACTCAAAATAAAATATTTGTAAATATCAAAACATTGAAATAACTAAATGTTAAATTCCATTAAATTTAAACAAAATAAATGATGCAGAAAGAAATTAAATCTCAATAAAAATTTAATAAATAAATGGAATATACCTAAATCACACGTATCTCTACAAATATGAGTTATAGATATTAAAATAATCTGGTTCAAATATTTTTGATACTAAAATAAATGTGCATCAATAGAATTAAGACAAATAGAGCCCATATGCATAGCCTGCAACCAAACGGAGCTCAAATATGAATTTAAAAATAATATTACATGCAGAAAATTCTATATTATAAAATGAATAAAGGACAAAGTTCCTTACACAAATCCTGGAGAGACATACACACATGTAAATTGAGGCGTCACAGTAATACATAATAAAATTCTGATTATAGTCTCAATATAGTTGCACAACTGGATTACTACTATGCTTGCCAAATATCATGAAACATCACCCCAAGAGAAATTGAGGAAAAACCATAATCCACGTTAGATCGTATAGGTAACTAATATGAGAAGCTAAGCTTAAACCAAAAATTAAGAAAATCCACAGCAAAATAATGCAAGGATTCCCAGTGTCAGTTAGAATAACTAATTAATATACACAGTACAAAAATTTCCAATCAGTATTTAACAAAAGAATATCAACGCAAAGAAGATTAATATCTAGAAATCTCTCCTTTGCATACAGAGCAACGCGCACACAACCTCACAACAACCAAATAAAGATTCCCGAAAGCTATGCTAATAGACCAAGAACACCACATGTGCAAATAGCGAACTAAATCGTCACAAATTAGCATCGGTGGGTAATCAAAAGAAACCAAACAAAACCGAGAACCCAAGCACAACGAGCAAGACGATATGCACCAAAATAAGCACATGAACACGGGTTTGGTCTTGAGTTTGAGACTGAGGATATGCAGAAATCCTTTTTAGTGACTCATCCGATACAAGCAATGCGGGTTAGATAGAAGAAGAAGAAGCGCATGTCTTTTGTTGAAAAGATTAAAACAACTAAATACCCAATTTAAAAGTATTTATTCATATATATATATAATTATATTATATATTATTTTATGTGTCAAATTTTAAAAAAATTGGTAAGTTTAAATATTTTTAAATAGTATATTTAGTTTTTTTAATTTTTACAACGACAATTAATTAACTTTTATATTATTAATTTAATGAATTAATCAATTAATATATAAATAATAATAACAATAAATAGGAGAGGGTGTGTGCGTGTGTTCGCTGTACAAATTGGAGCAAGCTACCATGGCTTCTTCTTCTTCAAGCTCTGGCCATCGCTAACAATTCGAACTATGGCCCTACCATCAGTTGCTAAAGTAGCAGAGCAATTATTATTCCTCCAAGCCTAATCACTTTAAGTCAGAGGAAGGAGCAGAGAAATAGCATAGCAATTACATCGTCTTTTCAGCGAAGGCCACACATTTTATTGTCAGCTGTTTGATTAGCTTTTTTTCTTAAAATAATTTTAATTGATTCTAAGTAAGCATGTAAGAAGAGTTTCCTATAATATTTTATAAGGTAAATCAGTAAATATAATCCTGATTTTATTTGTTAGGCATACTAAGCATCTTTACTTTTTTTGATGCAATGTTATCCTTTATACTTTTAATTTGATGAAATTTCATTCCTCTCTATATTAACTTTTAAGAAAAATTAATTTTCTAGTTTTCAGTTTTTAATTTACTTTTAATCTAGTCCCTTGAACTATTTAATGAAGTCAAACTAATAAAAAATAAACTTTTAAGTCCCTCAACAATTTTTCATAAAAATTGCAGAAATTAATTTTTATTTACAATAATTTATTCATTTAAAGTCAGAAAAGCTACATTTTCTTTTAGGGTTAATTTAGGGTCAAAAGAATGAAAATTTTTCACTATATTAGAATTGTTGAAAGACTTGGAAGCTTATTTTTTTATTAACTTGATTTTATAAAATAGTTCGAGAGACTAAATTAAAAGTTGTGAACTAAAAAATTAATTTTCTCTAAAAGAATTAGCTAAAAGTTAACGGAATTATGAGATAGAGATGAAATTGCAACAAATTAAAAATATAAAGGATAAAATTGTAAAAAAAAAAGATCAAAATACTCAGTGCATCTAAAAAATAAAATCAGAGTTATATTTATTACTTTACCATTTTTTATATACAAACTTTCATAATTAATTTTCCCCCCAAAAAAAATAATGCATTCTTCTTTTTACTATAAGAGTTAGTTAATTAATTCAAACATTAATATGTTAGGATGGGGAACAAGTTCTCTGTCGGTCCGATCAATATTTTCTTTATCTTTTCAATCATTTCTTTAAAAAAAAAATATTTTCTTTCGTATAGTTAACTTGCATCCAAGTTTTCCGATACCCAAATTTAAAAAAAGATTTTTTTTGGTTCTTTTTTGTTGGGGGCGGGAGTCAGATTAGGAATGAAATATATTTCAACGTGAAAAGAGTAAAGTTAGTAGTTGTTCATTTGCTGGGGGAAAAAAAGGTAAATGTTCATTTGACTGTAAAGATTTAAAAAGTGAGTCCAAGCCTATCCACTGCCATACTGCATCATCACTATTGTCATTTCTCAGCAGATAAACAAGAGAAAGATACAGGGAACAATGGGTGTTGCAGCTTCATCTTCCTCGTCTTCCTTCAAGAAGCATGAAGTGTTTCTGAGTTTCAGAGGAGAGGACACTCGCAGAACCTTCACCAGCCATCTCCACACAGCCTTGTGCCTGACAGGGATAGAGACATACATAGATTATGAGCTCCCAAAAGGTGATGACATCTCCCAATCACTCATCAAAGCGATTCAGGATTCAAGCATCTCTGTGATCGTCTTCTCCGAAAACTACGCCTCCTCCAAGTGGTGTTTGAATGAACTCATCCAGATCCTTCGCTGCAAACAAAACCAGGGTCAACTTGTTATTCCTATTTTCTACCATGTGGACCCATCTCATGTACGCAACCAAAGGGGAGCTTACGAGGAAGCATTTGAAGAGCATTTGAAGAAAAACCCAGAGAAGGTGGACCAATGGAGGCACGCCCTTTTTGAAACAGCAAATTTAGCTGGATGGGACTCCAGCAACTGCAGGTGTGTCTTCGTTCTCCCTAAGTCTAAACCTTTGAATCACAGTTTTATTAGCAATTGATCTGAGTTTTGATTTCATACAAACATCGTATACTCAATTTATATGTTTATTTTGGAAACAAACAGGTGCTTTATATAATTTTAATAGGATTCATTATGGCCTTGTATAATTTGCGCTTTATCATGGTAGAACTCATTGAAAGTTAAACATAATTATACTTAATAATTTTAATAAGACTCTGGAGAAATTTATGATTTTATTAAAAAAAATAGCGGTATCATATCAAAAAAGTTATCATCAATTGGTTATCAGATCATTGAATAAATTATTTATTAATTTATTTTCAATTGATATATTAATACTATCTTTTTTTTTAATTCTTTTTCTTGTATTAGGGATGAAGCTGAATTCATTCAAAATATTGTCAATGACGTCATCAAAAAACTCAACCATGAACCTTCAAGTGTATTGGCAAATATTATTGGAATTTATGAGAATTCTGATGATATTATTGAATTGTTGCTAGAAGAAATTACAACAATTGGAATTTGGGGTATGGCCGGAATAGGTAAAACAACCATGGCTAAATTTGTGTTTGCCAAACTCTGCTCTCAATTTGATAGTTTCTACTTCCTGGAAAATTTAAGAGAAAAGACAGAAAAATATGGACTACAATATATCCGTGATAAACTTTTCTGTGAACTATTAAAGGATGCATCTTTCAAAGGATCCAATCGTAGAAAGGTTTTGATTGTACTTGATGATGTTAGTAAGACAGATCAGTTAGATTATTTGAAAAGTGAAGCTCCTCCCTTAAGACATGGTAGTAAGGTTATTATAACAAGTAGGGATAAACATGTACTTGATGGAAGAGTTGACAAAATACACAAGGCCAAGGAATTGAGTTACGACAATTCAGTTGAGCTTTTCAACCTCAAGGCGTTCTATAAAGATACTTATAAAAGTGAATACAAAGAACTAGTTGAAAGAGCAGTTGCTTATGCCCAGGGCAATCCATTAGCCTTAACCATTTTGGGTTCATTCCTTCATTCTAAAACTATAAAGGAATGGAAAAGTGCATTGAGAAAAATAAAAGCAATGAGCCATCAAGATATTCATGGTGTGCTAAAATTGAGCTACGATGGACTTGATGATGAAGAGAAAGAGATATTTTTAGACATTGCTTGTTTTTTCAGGGGAACATCTAGAGGATATGTAATAGCAATGCTAGAAAGCTGTGGCTTTTATGCAAGCATTGGTTTGAGAACCCTTATGGATAAGGCACTAATCAGTATTGATTATAATGATAAGGTGCAAATGCATGATTTAATTCAATCAATGGCTTTCGAAATTGTTCGTCAAGAGTGTATAAAGAATCCTGGGAGACGAAGCCGACTATGGAATCCAGATGAGATCTATGATGTACTAAAAAATAATCAGGTAAGAATAATATTAACATTTCTAATTACTAACTAGACATTTGACAACTGTAGGCTAAAAATTGTTAACTATTAATTTAGATTAATTTATTTACTTTCTTTTGGATGTTTGTGTTGCTCAGGGAAGTGATGCAATTCAAGGCATAAATTTAGATTTGTCTCAAATTAGAGATTTACAATTGAATGCAGATGCCTTTAGAAAGATGAATAATTTAAGATTCTTGAAATTCTGTTCGCCTCGAGATAAAAGATCGTGTACAATAAATCTTCGTTTGGGGCTTGAGTCACTGTCGAATTTATTAAGGTATCTTCAGTGGGACAGTTTTCCTTTACAGTCTCTTCCATTGTCGTTTTGCCCTGAGAAGTTGGTTGAACTTCGCATGCCTAATAGCCACCTTAAAAAACTATGGGATGGTGTGCAGGTATAACACAAATGAGTTTTAATTTTCCTTTCAATTAATTGAAATGTAAGTCTCTTGTTTCCTATGACATATTCCTCTTATTATATTATAATTGTTGCAGGACTTGGTGAATTTAAAGATTATAAGTTTTAACGGATGCAAACAATTGATGGAGTTGCCAAATTTCTCAACGGCTCAAAATCTTGAACTAGTTGATCTTGAAGGATGTGAAAATTTATGCCATCTTCATCCATCAATTTTATCCCTCCCGAGATTGAGTGATATGGAACTCAGTTATTGCCAAAACCTGAAGAGTTTGAAAACTGAGAGTCAATCAAAATCTCTCTCACGCCTTAATGTTGTTGGTTGCTCTAGTCTCAAGGAATTTTCATTTTCTTCAGACAAAATAACCTATTTAAATTTAGAGCAAACAGGCATCGAGACGCTAGACTTTTCAATTGGGCATATGGAGAAACTCCAGGAGCTCAATCTCAATGGCTCAACACTAAAGAATCTTCTAGTTAATGAGATTTGTTTCATGAGATCTCTTGAGCGTCTTCGTCTTTATGATTGCGGAGGAATAATTGACCAATCGAAGCTCCATACCTTATTTGATGCTTTGCTATCTCTGAAATTAATTTCTTTGAGTGGGGCAAGCAAATTGACTGAACTTCCAAACAATACCAAGCATCTCTCGAGGTTACAATCTCTTTACATAAGCAATTGCAAGGACCTTCAATCTTTACCAAAGCTTCCTCCATCCATTAAAGAATTACATGTCCGAAAATGCACATCATTAAAGACGCTACAACTCATCACTTCTCATGTTGAATCTTCATTGTTGGTGGATGAAAGAATGTTGGGTTCAACCCTTTGTTCTTCTACTGGTCATCTCATAAATCTTCGAAGGCTCACTCTTTGTGGTCGTTCACAATTGCGTGGGCTCCCTGAAGTCATCCACTCCTTATCTTCATTATCTTCATTGGATCTGAGTGGAAGCAATGTAAAGAGCTTGCCTGACAGCATCAAGCTTCTTTCAAATCTAGAATACATCTGCTTGAACAATTGTAGAAAACTTAATTCTCTACCAGAACTACCGCCATTCATCGAAATTGTTCATGCTAGTTGTTGCATATCATTGGAGATTGTACCTGTTTCAATAACTTCTACGCCACAACTGAGGTACCTATTTTTGAAAGATTGCTTGAAATTGGAGAACCACTCTTTATCTCATGCTATGAGACATGCTTATTTCTCATTGAAGCGATCGGTTTACACAAAACGTAGAGGTCGTGTTTGCTACCCCGGAAGAACAGTTCCAGAGTGGTTTAGATTTGGTCAGGTGACAAAGGCTTCCAATTCTATAACTATTGAGCTTCCTTCAGCCGTGAGCAATCTAATTGGCTTCATTTTCTGTTCTGTTCTTTCTTGGTGCCCTCACAGTCGCTTGCAATGCCAACTTTATTTTGATGGTAAGCAACGCCAATGCTCAGAATTTGGTAAGATAAATTCTGGTTCACAACATGCTTTTCTATGGTGTGATTCTAACACATTCATAAACTTCCATAAAACAAAGGATGATCAGTTCACCAATTATAGGCCAAAGGTGTCATTTGAATTCTCTATTGTCAGATGTGGTGGTAAGAAGTTTGTTGATAATGTGATTGAAGAATGTGGAGTCTACCCAATTTATGCCTCCGAATATCACAACTTCATTCAAGAGATGGAATTGGAGTCTAAATTTGGTATCATGAAAGAGACCTGCCATGATGTTGATGAGAACACATTTCACGGAATACTAAAATATGCTACCATTTCGCAAGGAAAATGTGGCAATTTCAAAGGAAGTGTTATTCCAAAGTGGTTTCCTTGTAGAAGTTCAACAATAAGCGAGCATGGAGGTTTGCAAGTGAGTGTCAAGCATGCTCCAGATTTTGACAATTTAAAGGGTTTCATATTCTGCTTTGTGATACCCCATTTCTCTTCAAAAGAATGGGATCAATGTCACTCATCGTGTAATTGCTATTTATATGATAGGCATTGGCGATATTGTTTCCATTTGAAAGGTCCAATAGGATGGCACCATTCAATGGTAAAATTGAATTCAGATTACATGTTTTTATGGTATGATCCCCTCTACTGTGAAAGCATACTACGTAAACTCAAAAGAAGAAGGGGAAAATGTAACCATGACATGCTTGATTTTGGATTTAAGTTTGGTAATGGTTTGATCAAAGAATGTGGAGTTCGTCCCATTTCTATCCCACAGTACAAAAACTTCCTCAAAAAGAGAAAAAGGGTGAAGGCAAGGATGCCAATAAAGAAGAGGCATCGAAATATTGATGAAGACCAACACCAACTCCCTCCAACAAAGAAACTGAAGGAGCTTTCAATCGTTCATCTGGCGTCTCATGACATGGATGAGTTGCTACTTATGATGTCCCGATTGAATTTAGAATCTGCAAACTGATCTTTTATTTGATCGGTATATATCTCTCTCTTTTACATCTCATCTGTTAAAGAAAACATGTTACTACTTTGACATACTCTTTCCCGCTTCTATTTATAATTAACATTTTCTCTCATGTGCACGGTCCATTTGAATAAGTAACAATTTTTTTTCCTAAAAATTTAAATCACCTGTTCCATTCTTACCCCTCAATTAATTGTGTCTCTATCACCTTTTTTCCCACATATTCTCTCACTCACTCATCGTCTTCATAAATTAGGATATATCTAAAAAAAGTCATTATCTTACATATTTATTACTTTTAATTAATTTTAACCGATGATTCGTTTTGCATTATTTAGGTATTTCTTACTTGTAAAATGGACTAGAATGAGTATTTATATACTCCTCTTAGGCTCTTATCCTATTATTAAGTGTGTATTTCACACACATCAAGAGAGTATTAAATTTTAATAATGTTGCCTTAAAATTCAACATGTTTTTAACTTTCTCTCTATTTTATATCCATTAGAACGCATTGAAGCAAAATAGACACATAAAAAATGAAGGGTAAAATTGTATATTCACATGAAAAAAAATTTGATGAGATACTTTACAAATAGGACTAAATAAAATATTCTCTCTATGCCTTATAAATAGGATTAGAGGAGTACACAGGATGAAAATGATTTATCTTCTTATAAAGTTGTCCATTTAAAAAAATTATTTTCCCTAAGCCATTCCTTCTATTTTGCTGGATTTTTGTCTGTTTACAAAAGAATTCAACTTTGCAATAGAGGCAAAGAAGAAAGTAATGATGATTTAGCCAAATGTGTTTGAAGGTGTAAATAGTGGTGAAGCTTCGATCTCCTCTGGAGTTCATAACGAAGTGTTGTTTAGATGTGGGCCAATGCGTTGATTGCTATCACAACAAATGCTAATTGCAGCAAGCATGTAGAGATTTGAGGGTAACTAGGAAAAACTAAATGCTTGGAATTATTTTGACTTTATATCTATTAGTTAGTATTAATTATGTTCTGTCTTTGGGCTTTGACATAGCATATGTATTCAGTAATCATTGTCGATTAAGAAAAAGTTGACAATGGATGCTGCAACTTCATGTGTATTATTTCACTGAAGGTAATCATATTTAAAGCATTGTTGAATATTAAATGAGAATAATTTTACCAACAACGGAGTTGGACTTTCTTCTTCTAATTTCTTTCGTAATTACTATGCTTTCTTCCCTTTGTTATGCCCCCTTTTCCCTCTGCTTTTTAGGAAGTTGTGTGCTAAAATGAAAGACGTAGAAGAAATATGATCATTTATTACACCATTCACAATAAATGAAGAGGTAAAAGTGGAAATTTAGCAATTAAATTATTGATCAAGAACATTCATCACAATTAATTTTTTAAGGGTGTAAATGTAACAATAATCAATTGAGGGTGCAAATTTAATAACACTGTTAACCTCTATAACATCTTACTATTTGGCATATTTTACTATTTTTAGGATCTAAAGTTTCATTTTGGGATCATTTAGGTAATTAAGACTACTCCTTTTTATTTAACTTTCTGTATGAAAGTTACTATAAATAAGTTTATCTTTCTAATGATAAACAAAAATACTCTTTTTTGCTTAAAAACTTTTTAGAATAAAAGAAAAAAAATTAAGCAAAAAAGAAATAGTTTTAATTACCTAAATGATCTTAAAACAAAGCCTTAGATCTTAAAA
The DNA here is from genome assembly GCA_006871305.1 of Vachellia collinsii. Classification (NCBI taxonomy): domain Eukaryota; kingdom Viridiplantae; phylum Streptophyta; class Magnoliopsida; order Fabales; family Fabaceae; genus Vachellia; species Vachellia collinsii. The sequence goes on from QFDD01007180.1 coordinate 9,658, forward strand.
ATAGTAAAATAATCTAGCTGGTTAACGAAAGTTAATGAGGGCTAACGGTATTGCTAAATTTACACTTTTATTAATTGATTATTTTTAAATTTACACCCTTAAAAAAATTAATTGTGCTTGTTGCTATTGATTATTACTAAATTTGCAACGTTTCCCTTTAAATGATATGTAGAAAGTAAGACACTGGTAAAAAAAAAATTAAAGATTCTTCAATATCACTTCTTCAAGTTTGAGATGATTTACTAACCTCATACAAGATCCTAAAGTTTTTGTCTTCTCGACAGGGGTGTAAAGCAACGGTTTGAGTTGAGTGCCTTTTCAATGGGCTCTTTGTGATTTTAGAGCTTATAAATTGAATGATCACCTTCTTACATTACCGAAAAAGGAAAAATTAGCCAGAGCAAAGGTATATTTTGGTTTTAAATTCATACCTCTGTTTATTTTACCTCTCCAATTTATTATTTTACATTTAAAATATCTTTATTGATTGCACGTGTTAATAAATTTCATCAAAAGATGCTTACCATGCACATAATTAATAGAGGTATATTAGAAAAAATTTAACATTAATTTATTATAAATAAGTAACTTAACTAATTTTGTCAATATCCTCATATTAATTATTACTGATTTTTTTTAAATATTTTCAAATTTGTTATTTAGCCATATATTAAGCGCATGAGAAAGCATCGTGTAACCAGAATGAATCAACGGAATAATTGAACTCCAAATCTATTTTTCACAGTTCCTTTGGTAAATTAGTATCACGATTTCATATTGGAAAACAATAAAACGTCACAAATTTTACTCTCCTCGAGACAAAGATCACGTGCTGTGCATATTCTTTAGATATTTAATTGTCATCATAAATCAATCTTGAAATATTTTAGCTTCACATGCTTGCGTATTCACTTTAGGCATATATGCCATAATGGATTATCATATTCAACCAAAGACTGGGAGACAAAGTGAAATTCACAAAGAATCCTTTAAACTATTTGCGCAATGACCAACCCCGATTTCTTACATTATAAAATTAATTATACGTCTCAAATATATATGTCATCAAGATCACCCAGATTTATAGCAAGCACATAAGTTTGAACATATATTAAAGAAAAATAATGAATCACTTCCCGAGAATCCTCAATTAGTGGAGTGCCGGAATGGTATGATCCCCCAATCTCAAACCCATCAAATTGGAGGACAAAATAACTGTTGCTAACAAAGAGAAATTAAAACAATTCAAATATGGATAAACCCACTCATGTCCTTGTAAATTGTCAAACGTTCTCTAGCTGTAGCCGTGCTTGAGTTATTGTCTACAATATCATAATCTCACCATTACCATTAGATTGAAGATCAAAGACATATTATCCAGTCATCAACATCCAAGATCAGAGACAACAACTAAAATGCAGTTAAATTACATTCTTTGTTACCATTGTAATTAAGAAACACATGCACACCCTCCATCAACAATCTCATCAAAACATAGAAGAACGAGATCCAAGTTGTCAAGCGCCTCCCTTTTGTCAGCATTGCTCCTGAAATTTGAGATAAAAAATGAGCTCATTTTAAGTCTTGAATAACATGAGTAACAGGGCACTCTTACATCAAATCTTATAAGCGAAGTATAACCTAAAGTACCTCAACAGATATATGACTGCATCAAAGAAACCCTGAAGAACTGAAGCCAAAATGAGCTCATTTTCATCATCACCACCAGTGACAGAGAAATGCAAGTCTTGTACAAAACTTGTATATAACGACGTTATTCTCAATCAGTGTTACCTCAGCTTTAGATGACAGTAAACAGCACATTATTGATAACTGAATAATGAAATGCAATAAACATAACTTCAAATCAAGTCAAGAATTGGCAGTAACTGATCAATTCATTATTAAGTCAACAGGGTTAACAATAACAGCTTAATTTCAATTAAGTCAACAGGGTCAACACTAACAGCTCACATTAGAGGTTTTGAAAACATACATGCATAATATAAAACTCACCGAAAATAAAATCAAGTCACTTCACATGATGATTCCTTTCTGTTCATCAGCAAAAATCTCTATGTTCCATACCTTGTGTCCTGAGTATTTGTCTTCACAGTCTTATTTAAAAGGTATTGTTCAATCTTAAATGTGGGCATCTTTTTAATAGGTATTTGAACTTTGATTTATTAGTGACTAACCCCTTCCGCTGAACATAACTCCATTGGAAAAAAAGAGGTCAAAGGCCAAGATTATTCATTGGGTTTAGAATATTTGCTGCATAAAT
>QFDD01007181.1:0-16990 GCA_006871305.1 Vachellia collinsii
TCATTTCAATTTTAAATTTTAGTAGCATAATCAATGAAAATGATAAGTCAAATGAACAGTGAAACTCTGCTTGTGTTGCCACAAAGTCCCTATATAGTGTAGTATTAAACAAACCTGTATAATTAATTACAGGTGAAGCATAAAAATTAAGTTCTGGTTAACATTTCTAATTGTTATGAGCGGTTTTAGAGTTGAGGAGAGGGTACGAGAGATTGGGAATATAAAAAAAATGGTAGCTGTTGATTCCATTATGCGAATTTGCAACAAATATAAACAAAATTACAACTACAATTAACAAACTTACAGCAACATACAATAAGGACATCAATATCTTTTCATTCACAAAAGTAACTTGATTTTAATCCAAGGTGCAATGAAATTTTATAATATTTTGGGGTCAAAAGGCAGTTAATTTGCTACAGCGAGAGCAGAATGAAACTTTTCCTAATGAATTTGTTTGGTATGTTATTAACGAATTATGAAATGAAATTTATATTTTTTTAATAAACAACTAAATAAAATGTAAATTAAACTTTTTGGACTTCATTGAAATTAAAATAAATGTTTAAATACTAATTTATGAAAGATAAACATATCCACATATGAATTCATATAAGATGTAATTTGGATCATATAACCAAAACTGTGTAATGGAGATGACTTTATTTGTTGTAATCTAATATAATCAAAATTATATTGAATTATATTAATTGGAAATGTGATACCCAACCTAAGCATATTAAACAAAAATAGAAGACATCATTTTGACCAAAAGTACCAAATTAAATAATGTCAATACATATGAAGCAAAGGCAACAATGACTCACTAAAAATAAATCTTGAAATTGAAGTTATAAAGGAGGACCACCATGGAAATAGCTTCAATAATATGATTCCATTTCACTTGATTATGCCGTCAACTTAAACACCTTAGAAAGCTACTACCTCCTGAAATTAATAAACGAGTCAGTTGATTTTTTCTTAAGATTAATGAAGTTAAATAAACTACTTTAGACTATATATATTCTTAAATGTTTATATGTATCATAAGACTATATATCAATTTATAAGTCAGACAAATTAATTTTAAAAAAATGATAAATATTCCGGTTTATTTAGCTTCTTTAGTCTCCCCATAGAAGTTAACTCGGGTTTATATTAAGAATGAGAGGTAATATATGGCACTAGACACACTTTTGGTGAAAACTCATTAATTTTGCATCTCAATCCTTAATATAAAACTAAACATATCATTGGGAAAATCCTACAAGAATACTACTTCAATTTTAAAATTCCAAAAAGGTTACTGAAATAAGCGAAGTAACGCATTAATCGAATATGAGATTTTAATATTTGTCCAAAAAGATGAGATTACCCATGAGAATTTTCGAAAGAAGGGGAAGGTAGGTGCAACATTTTAAATAATGAAATTGAAAACACTTCTAATCATTTTCACAATTTTGGTAATACTATTTACAATTGTTTTTAATCATTTCAAATCTGGGGGGAGTTCAATTGGATGCCATTCTTTAAGACGTTTCTTATATTTGCAACGTTATTGACAACAACTCCAAAAATTTTGAGGAAATGACTTAAATAATATAAAAGAATGAGTTGTTAACAACGTTATCGAACTTGTGAAAGTGGCTTAAGATGCCAATTTCATGACAATTGTACGAAACGGTTTAAATACCCCATGATTGAATTCCTCCAAGTCTTGAAGTGAAAGAAAAATAGTTATAAACTAGAGTTGACCCAAGTGCGATGCATGTAATGTTAGAATGATAGTGTATAATATTATAGCGTGTTTTATTAATTTCTCAATATAAATTAGTAGAACATTAAATATTACGTTACAATTGTATCTTATACTCTTATTTGAGTTATCCTTTTTTTAAAAAAATAAAATCCCATACTCATGACTCATCCCAAGAAAAAATTTCATATGATTTTAAAATATAACATAATGACTTTCTTAATTTTGTATCCAAACCTTTAAAATTTAGGTGATTAAAATTATGGTTCTATTTAGACTTTACAATGAAATGTAGCCATGAAACACAAAACATAAACAAATAATACTTTCCCCTCATCTTCCATGAAAATTTCATCCAGGGAAAAAAATCATTTTTTGCTATGTATTCTTAAAAAATATTTTTTTAATGATTCTAAATATAAATGGTATAAGCTTATAATATATTGAAGTGTATTTTTTGCTAAAATGAGAAATCTAAAGGCATAACATTAGAAAAAATAAGGTAAATTTTATTAAATTATTAAATCATTAAAATGCAATTAAGTTGCACAAAATGAGAGTTGATAGACTTCAAAAATTAAATAAATTATTACTAAATTAGAATATTAATTCATTAAATCAAACTTTTAATATTATATGTCATATATGCTTCTCACATGAAAATCCATATTTCTTACATATAAGATTAAGATTATTAACTATAGGAGTTTTTTACGTTAATAAATATAAATTTTTAGAGGTTAATTTTAAACACTCAAACCCCTATCTAACTCGACTTAAACCCCATAATGAAATGAACCCATGAGATAGAGAAAAATAAATAATAATTCCTCTCTTTTTTAATGAAAATTCCATCCCACCAAAAATTTCATTTGTTGTTATGTATGATAAAAAAAATAAAAGTTTCTTTTCTATATTAAAATGTCTTTTACTACAATGAATAAACAGCATAATTCAAGAAAAATATATAATATAAAAAATACAATTTAATATGAAATATCATGTATTTCATTTTTAGTCCTTATTTTTGTTCTCATACTGCTTTCTTATATATCTATCATTTTTTAATTAAATTTGTTGTTGATGTAATGCTAAAAAATATCGCTCATAAATTTGATTTTAAATGTTGTTTCCAAAAGTAATATGTGATTAGTTTTGCTTTATCGTACCATTTTCTTTACAATTAGTTTATAAGCTGTCTTTGTTTATTCAATAACCGTTTAAAATAAGATCTTTTTTTAGAGTTTTAGATTTTATAATTTTAACAATGTTTAGGAGTTAAATGATGATTTGTAAAACAAATACAAATGGTTTACTTTGATTGATTACTTAGACCTATTTACCTTCATATAGTTCTATATATCTACTAATTTACTTTTTATTTCCATTTTGTTAGACAAATGAAAACATAAGTCTGTATTTTATCTTTTGAAAAATTGCTTTGTCTATATTATAAAAGATATTACTAAAATGAGATAATTGTATTTAGAAATGAGATAGGAAGAAATTGATTTAAAATTTGAATTTTAAAATAAAGACCGTTGCCCATCATAAATGGAGAAAAAGAAACAATAGTTATAACTAAAGTGGTTGAATTGGAGCAATTAAAAGAAGAATAAATAACCAATCAAGTTGTTAGTATAAGCTTTAGAGATAAGTTGATTGATTATTGATTGATTGATATCTATTTATATACATTTTGTTTCCATGTTGTTGGAAAAGATGAAAACAGAAGTTTGTATTGTATTTTTTGAAAAATTGTTGTCTATATTGTAAAAGATATTATTAAAATGAGATAATTGTATTACAGATGAAATAGGGAGATATTGATTTAAATTTTAAATTTTAAAGATAGAAATTGTTACCTATAATAAATGTAGAAAGAGAAATAATAGTTGTAATTAGAGTGGTTGAGTTGGGCCAATTAGAAGAAAAATGAAAGATCAATCAAGTTGTGAATACAAGCATTAGAGAAATAAATAGAGTGGTTGACTTGGGTTAATTAAAAAAAAAGAATAAAGGACCCATCAAATTATGAGTAGCAACTTTAGAAAAATAAGTTGATTGATGATTGATTGATTGATTGATTAATTGAGTCATATACTTTCTTTGTTCGTTCAATAACCGTTTAAAATAAGCCTTTTTTTTATAGAGTTTTAGATTTTATAATTTTGACAATGTTTAGGAGTTGGATGATGATTTGTAAAATAAATACAAATGGCTTACTTTGATTGATTACCTAAATCTACTTACCTTAGTATAGTCCTAAGTATCTATTAATATACATTTCGTTTCCATGTCGGAAAAATGAAAACACAAGTCTTTCTTATATTTTTTAAAAATTTGATATGTCTATATTATAAAAGATATTATTAAAATGAGATAATTGTATTTAGAGTTGAAATAGATATTAATTTAAAATTTGAATTTTTAAGATAGAGATTGTTACCCATTATAAATGTGCAAAGAGAAATAATAATTGTAATTAGAGCGGTTGAATTGGACCAATTAAAAGAAGAATAAAGGACCAATCATGTTGAGAGTACAAGAGTTAAAAAATAAGCTTATTTTCTATATTAAAATGTATTTTACTATGATGAAGAATCACCATAATTCAAGAAAAATATATAACTTGAAAAATACTTGTTAATATGAAATATCATGTATTATATTTTTAGTCCTTATTTTTGTTCTCATATGCTATTTTCTGATATATCTATAATTTCTTTAATTTAATTTTTTATCGATGTAGTGCTAAAAGATATAGTTTATAAATTTTATTGTAGATGTTGTTTTTAAAAGTAATATGTAATTATTTTTACTTTGTTGAATTGTCGTATTCCTTACAATTGAGTTATATGCTCTCTTTGTTTGTTCAAATGAATCTTTAAAATAAAAATTTTTAAGAGTTTTAGATTTTATAATTTTAACAATGTTTAAGAGTTGAATGATGATTTATAAAATAAATACAGATGACTTATTTTGATTGATTACCTAAACCTACTTACCTTAGTATATTCTTAAGTATATATTAATATACATTTCATTTCTATGTTGTTAGAAAATAGAAAACAGAAATCATTATTATATTTTTTGATAATTTGATATGTCTATATTATAAGATATTATTAAAATGGGATAATTGTATTTAGAGATGAAGTAAGGAGATATTAATTTAAAATTTGAATTTCAAAGATAGAAATTGTTACTCACCATAAATGTGGAAAGAGAAATAATAGTTATAATTAGAGTGGTTAAGTTGGACCAATTAGAAAAGGAATAAATAACCAATTATGTTGAAAGTACAATATTTAGAGAAATATATTGATGATTGATGGTTGATTGATTGATGATGATGATTGATGACTTTATCAAAGTCAAGAAAATGACTAGAGATTTTGTTAGTTTCATCACAAATGTAGGAAATGACTTAAATGATGCACAATAAAATAGCTTTGATGGCAATACTGAAGTTGGAAAAATGTTTGGAGGTGTTATCAGTATCGTTGAAAATGTACGAAATGGCTTCAATAATGACCCATTGATTGTATTCTCCCAGTTTTGAAATGATAAAAAAAAATGCCAAAAATTACCTTAGCAAAGATATAAAAATAGCTAGAGGTGTTGTTAATTTTATTGTAAATGTAGGAAATGACTTAAATAACGTACAAGAATGAGTTGTTAATGATATTACTGAAGCTGTAAAAATGTTTGAAGGTGTTGCAATATCGTTGCAAGTGTAGAAATCAGCTTAAATAATGATCTCCAATTAAATTTTCCGTCAGATTTGAATTGATTAAAAATAGTTGTAAATATCATTACCGGAATTGTGAGAATGAATGAAGTGTTGTCAATTTTAGTACTCAGAGCATTATGTCTGCCTCCCCTTCTTTTGAAAATTCTCAAGGCAATTTCATCTTTTTGGACAAATATTAAAATCTCACATTCCTATCTTCTAACTAATATATTATTTTGCTTATTTGAATGACATCTTTGCAATTTCAACATCGAAGTTGTATTTTTATGGGATTTTTCCCACTTCATTTGCGATGCTAATTGGTTTTCTTGCCAACAATTTACAATGTTAAATTTTGGACTTTATAAATACAAAAAAATTATGTTGGATTATGGAAATTATACGCTGGTTAAAAAATTACTGAATCTATGAATCAATTTATGAGATATCGTGGAAAGGAATAAGAAGTTTTGCCCCCTTTCTGTGATAAACAATTCTCTGACATCATTTATATTTTATTGTTTTCCCTTTTTCTTCATATTCTTCAATCTTTTTGATATCTTTTTTATTGTTACTTTACGGAGCACATTTATTCTTCAGTGATCATTTATCTACTCTTGAAGATAGTTAAATTCTTGTCTGAAATTTTTGAGAGTAACTCAAGGTGGTCGAACATTGAGAAAGGCATTGATTTGAAGTGAGAAACAATCAAACAGGATAAATTTGGTCTAAGGACTTGTTATTATTCCTTAGTATTTGAAAAGAATGAATAGCATCGTAAACTTCAAAATGACCAATATCCATTTAAAAGGAAGGAAGATGTCCCAAAGAAACTTTCAAAAAGGATCTGTTTGGGATCATTAGAGTTTGAATTTAAAGCATAAATTTGGAATCCATCCCTAACTTTATAGCATCCCAATGAAATGACATTCCAAAATAGTTGGTTGGAATCAGATGTGAAAGAAAAAGGAAGATGATAAGTAGCAACGAAGATGGTACAAACTATGGGCTTCTTTTAACATTCCAAATTCTAATTCCAGGTTTATATTAATTGTTAGCAAAATCTGCAAAAATCAACAAATAATATATGGTCACGTCTAAGGATACAGTCATTAAGAATTATTCTGCAACCCCTTAGAGAAATAAAAAGATACAAGATGATAGAACTGACAGAAGATAATAGAACTCAGTAAGAGACAAAAAGATTCCCAATCTCCAGATTCCCATATTCCTCTTATGTCTCTTATTCTATGAATTATCTAAAATGGAGTGATAGATGGGTTATTTATAAGCATTGAAGAGATGCTTAGAGAGACACATCTCAAAACAATGTATCTTCAATCAGAAAGTTGTAACTCTTCATTATAAAATATTTTAATAATATTTGGAAAACTCTTTCCTTGAGACACCCATATATTAAATTTCCAACATTACTTAAGCTTGATCATGGAAAAATTTAAGAGTTGGAAAGGGATTGCATATCTTTGGGTGTGATTTTGGGGCTAAGTGTAGGAATGAATCTCTATAAGTAAGTTGTTGATGACAACTAGAGTCGGGAATTTGGGCCGGCCCTAAGCCCGTTTAATTGGAGGGCCGGGTCTGTGATTTTGAGCTTCCAGAAGGAAACGGGCCTAAAAGGGCCAGCCCTAATGGGCCGAGGGCTTAAAAGGGCCGGCCCTTTTAGGCCCGCCATAATTTTTTATATTTTTTTTTAATAATTTATATGTATTTTACATAATAAACATATTTAAAATTTATGATTTTCGTTTATTATTTGTTGCAAAAATTTAAAATGATGATGATGATGATTGTATTACAGATGAAATACTTGATATTTTTTATCTCGCTAAAGCAAATCCTTCTAAATCTATTCCTAGTGAAGCTTGGTCAAATGCAAATATTCTTAAAATTGAAGATAGTGATGATAATTGATGAAAAAAGAAGCTTATGTTATATGATTTGTGAACTTAAGTTTAAGACTTTCAGAGTGTTTATTATTTTTGATGTAGTTATTTAAATATGATTTTCTATGTTTTTGAGTAAGAAAATTATATTGTGTTAAAAGTGGTGTTTTTTTCTTTAAAAAAAAAGTGAACAGTGCACAGGCCCGTGGGCCGGCCCGAGCCCGACCTCTCGCGGGCCGGGCCTGGAGAAATGTGAGAATTTTGGAACTAGGGCCTAAACGGGCCGGCCCGTTTAGACCCTAGGCCCTGTAGGGCCGGCCCTAATGGGCCGGGCCGGCCCTATTTACTAACTCTAATGACAACATTTTAGGAGTAGGAATTTTTTGAAGCGGTGGTTGGTTCCTCTGCTGGGTTTTTAACATTTTGATACTTTCAGGGTAACATTAGGCCTATTTAAATTTTGTAGGGCAATAATGCATCCAAAAAAAATTTCGGATGCCCAATGATCATCGCAAAAACTTCCGGAACAAAAATGACTTTTAACCATTTTTAATGCATCATTTTTCCTTTTCTTTTAAAAAATACTAGCAATATATATCGACATACATGCACCCTCACGCTCGTTAACAAATTTTCAAATTTATGTGCATTTTTCATTTTATCATTATGTGTCCCTTGAACATTTTCATTCAAAATTCTGAACCTTTGGTAGAAGGCAAGATCCTTTCTATTCATACTATTAATAAATTATGCAGTCCCTGATAGTCTTTGGCTCATTTAGCAATCCACACCTTTAAATGGACAATATGTGTGTATGGCTGAGTCTTCTTCCTTCCCTATAGAAAAGGTTAGATAAGAGTTAAATTTTTTTTTAAAAAATAAATTATGCAGTCGAAAGTAACAAAGGTTGTAAAATAAATAAATGTTTGAAAATATAACAATTAGAATTATATTTTGGATGTAACAAATATTTTTGACAAATATAAGTGTTGAGCTTTCCGTGAAAGACCAGCAATGCAATTCTAGTTTGAGTACATTTTGTTTTATTATAGAATGAAGAAAAAAAAAGATTATTTATGTTGCTTTTTTAAAATTACATTCAAAGATGTTAAAATTTTAATTATTTTCTACAACACCTTTTAATAATCAGCAGATTTTTTAACTAGAGAAAATATGGCTTAAAAAAATTAACACTGAAAATTTTAGAGAGAGAAATTTATAGAGTTTAAACTTCAAAGCCCAAAAAAAAAAAAAAAAAAAACGTGTTAACCCAATCAGCGTGAAAGAGCCAATTCCAGTGTCACTAGGAAGCCTTTCCCCATTTTGCTTTGCTTCTTCCTCCGTTTTGTTCTTATTCTTCTGCTGTCCACCTCTTCATCTTCTGTGTGTCGCTTCCTTGCTCAACTGAGCGAAACAAGGTTTTGCACATTTTCAATCTTTCTATTTTGCCTTTTACTGATTGATATTTCATTTGTGGATGTTCATGTGGGCGCTTTCAATGTTTCTGTATCCTATGGCTCTGATTGAGATTTGACTGCGAAGTAAGCGTGTCTGATTTTGAGTCCAGTTTCCTTCTTCGGCCCCTCTTTCAGTTCTTAGCATTCTGGCTGCCATTGAATTTAAATCCAAACTGTGTGCGCCAAGAGGCGATTCCGGATTGACGGAATCGAATCCCCTCCAATTACCTCCTCTTCATGCTACGGAAAGGGGACCACATGAGATGCAAGTATTTTACGTCAAGCTTTAGACAGTTCTTGTTGCTGTTAGACCAAAAAAGAAAACGAAAGAATATCAGAAATCAACCATCTCCTTGTGGTTTGAATTTTCACATGCAGAACCTTTATAATTAGTTACTTTCATGTGCCCTGTGATCTTCTATATGCACATGTTATAAAATATGATAGCATCATTGTTGGAAGGATGAGATATATCATTGTTTAAATGTTTTTTTTCCTTGAAATACAAATTCTTTGTTGCATACAACTTGTAGTCTTAGACATTCTAATAGCATTTGAGGGGCTTCATTTTCAAAAGTTTTGTATAATTCCGTAACAACCGTACAAACTATTGAAGTGTTTATGGTGAAAATGATACATTGGGCTTTGAAATTGTCTACCATTTTTACTTGTCATTATTGAAGTGGTAATAAGAAAGAGTTGAATGGGACACTCCAAACAACATGAGGGATTTGATTTTGGGCCAAATCATTGGTAGGTAAATTGTAATTTACATTACATTGGATTGTCATGGTGACTTTCATTTATGTCCAAGTGAAAGCTGTGCCACTCCTATGCTCCTGCTCTCCCACCATCTCAAGAATATTGACTACGCAACCATTTGATTTATTAGGCAAGTAGGCAAGATAAAATAGGGCACAAGGTAACTTAGCTTTCTAGCAAATTATCTGAGCAAGTCAAGCTTCTCATGCCTTTATTTATCATGCTAGCAAGTTGAGTTTCATCATCATAGTCAAGAAAGAAATAACTAAACAGGAAAGGACTTTGTAAACTGTAATAGTCATAAATGAAAAGAATCTCCCGTAATCATGTTGTCCTTTTTGTGGTCTGTGTTATGTAGATGGATTAGATCAATATTATTGTTCTCATTATCTACGTTAATCATATGCTGTTCCAACCACACGGGCTTCCCTAAACTGCCCATCAGTATTATTTTGGTATTTTTACTGGTCCTTCTTGAATGACTTTTGTGAATTCAGTGGTTCTGTCGGCTTGAGTTCCGATTCATAGAAGAAAGACAATGGCGGAGGAGGAGCAATTACCTGTCTTTATGGATGTCACTCTAGATGGGTCCTGGTATGAAAGGATGGTTTTTGAGGTACCCTTTCCATTTTAGTACTTTTGAATTACAATGATCATTGATGAAGGATTTTTTTTTAATTTTGCAACTTTGACGGTGAGAGTAGAAATGGAATGTAACGAATTCTTTTTGTCCTCTCAGCTGTTCTATGACATTGTCCCCTTCACTGCTGAAAATTTCCGTGCGTTATGTACAGGTAATAATATGATTTTGTTAATATCCCCTGTACCTCAATAACAATCTCACTAATTGAACAAGCCCTTGGACATGTTAATTTATTTTGATTTTATGGATTATGATATGACTTCACCATTTCCCATTTAATGTTCTCTGTTCAGGAGAAAAAGGAGTTAGTCCAAAAGCTATGGAGTATCTGTGTTACGGAAATTGCTTCTTTCATAAAGTTAAGAAGCGTAGCTCCTATGTGAAGGTACATACTGCAATACCAGTATAGTTTTGAGTTTAATAAGTTGTCCATCTTTTAATACTAAATAGGCTTTTCAATTTCCAAAATCATTTTATTCGCAATGTGCCATCAAGACTGCGAACTCATAGCTCCTTTTCTTTTCGCAGGGAGGTGCTCTTTGTTACGAAACTGGTATGTTTTCTATTGATGCATGGACCTTAGGATGGCTCTCTTGAATGCTCTCTGAAGCCTGTTATTTAATATGATACATTAGTGCATTACATAGGGCAGCCCAGTGCACAACACCCCTAGCATGTGGGATATGAAGAGGGATAGTGGAGAGGCAATATCTATCGTTGCAATGTTTTGTTTTCTCTAATAATTACTAACTGAATGATAGTAGATTCATTTTTTTTTGGTCCATTGCTGGTATTTGATGAATGGGCTGTGATGCTCATTACATATGTTATGTATTTTGATATGTTAATTTTAAGTATATTTTGTCGTCATTTTTTTCCCAATCAAAACTGTTGTTGTCTTCGATGTATTTCTAAATGAGTGGTTAAATGGTGTATCTGTTTGGAAATCCTAAGTAGTTGTAAATCTTCAATTTATATAGAGTACTGTTTTATTTTTATATAAATTTTTCATTGAGTGATCCTCTCAACACTTGTACTGTGGGATTCTTCATAATTACAATATTAACTGCAATTACAAGTTTCATATGGTTTGATGCCCAGTTTGCTATAAAACTTGCTAATCACTTTTTCTCCTTCCTAGATGTAAATTTTTACTCTTACACCCATGCATCTCCATTTTTGATCTTTTTGCAGGGAAAGTTGGAGAAAGCATATTTGGTCCACATTTCCCAGGTGAGAATGCTAGATCCTGGACTTGTATTTATTGTAAGTTCTTAATTTTTTTTTTGTCTATTTGTTTCAATCAGTAGAGTTTCTAAATGTTTGTAATTTGTTTCAGCTGTCGACTCAAACGACCTCAAGCATGACAGAGAAGGGCTGTTATCGATGCCAAGAAGTGATCGGTTAGCTTATTCTTCAAGTTTTATAATCACACTGAAAGCTGATGAAAGTCTTGACAGGTTTATTTATATGGTTAACTCTTGTTTCGGTTTTCTCCCTTTTCATGATAAGTTGGGATGTGAAAGTTAAATCCCTACTGTGCAAATGTACATTTTATTGAACTTCATAGTGCACTAACCATCTTATTTGGAATTTGCTGCAGTTCTCATGTGGTTTTCGGGAAAGTTGTGCAAGGAATAGGTACAATATGGAATATTGCAAAACACTGTAATCACATGGGAATTAAAATTATGAATTGTGGTGTGTTATATAACGGTGAGTTCTTTTAGGACAATTTTAGTTCTATTAATTAAAATTGATAATAATTTTGCATGACATTGTTTTAAAAATAATATCTACAGCCAATGATATTCCTCCCGGTGTGGTTGTGAGGTCTTCTCCAAGGGCAAATGAAGATGAGAGGAAGAAGCTGAAGAGAATGGAAGACAAGAAGAACAAGAAGCTGAGAAGAAAAATTAAAGCCTGCTAGTGTTTGGCTGAAAATTTTGTTGCAGGAAGGTTAGAGATGAGAGGAACAAAGCCGAAGGAGAGTATGAAGTTGAGGGATTGAGAGAAGAAGATGGTAACTATGATAATATATATATATATATATATTTAAAAGGAGATGATTTATGAACAAAGTATGTGAAACTAGTGCTCTTAATATTTTTTCTGACAATAAGATATGTAGGTGGGACGAGAAATTTTTGGAAGTATATGGTTTTTATGGGAATTTCAAACGTGATTTAAGTTTTAATTAGTATGTTACTTTGAACATTAATCAACAATTTTGTGAATAGAAAACTCTTATATTTTGAATAGCGACATACTTAAGAACACACATTTTTCATTTATATTGAATTTGTCGCTAAGTTTAAAAAACTTAAGTATTATCAGTATTGTATTTGTTTATTGAATTAAATAGAGACATTCAAACAGTTATAATGTCTATCTTTAAAAGTTGTTTTTATTAACTAAATGTTTTCTATAAAATAAATTTATTGGAAAAAAATGTAAACCGTTGTGATCAAGTATAAAAAAAATTAATTTGATACAAAAAAAAATTACTTTGGTGTATGATTTAGCAATTCATGTATTATAATTTCAAGTAATGAACGACTTATTTCATCTGGTTCAAACCATGAATAATTTAATGTAAGAAAGGCTACGAGTTTATTTTGGATGGTATGAGGCTTGAAAATGCTAGATATACACATTCTCTTCTTCCAATGTTGAAATATTTTCCAATTTTTGTAATAAATAGAGCACTAGTTGAGTAAGGTATATTAAGGTTAAAAAAATCGGACCGGGCATTAAATTGAGTGAAACAGTGGTTCAAGGGTTTATGGGTTAGATCGAGGTCAAGCCGGAGTCAGACTGGTTATATTAAAATAATATAATTTAGTATATTATATTTTATTTTAAAAAATTAATGGATAAAATATAGAATATTATTTTTTTTATCCATATTTTAAATTAATGAACCACATCATCCCATTTGTTTTCATTTTTTCAGTGTTTTTAGCTTTTAAATTTTTTTAAAATAAAATCTAAAAAAAGTCAAAATGGTCAAACCACCTGTTCAACTGGTTCGAACAGTTGGACTGATTTAACACCAATTCAATCGATCCCTCGGTTGAACTACTCAGTCTGACTGATTCACCGGTTTCCGATCTTAACTGGCCGGTCTGATCCGGTTTTTTGAACATGGAGGTATATAGATTTATAACTTTGATATTTTGTTGAGCTTATGAATTTTTAAGTATATGAGATTAAGTTTTTGGTGGATTTCTCTTTGAGATTTGTAAGGTCAATAAAAAGAGGTATTATTAAGATTAAAACTAAGACACTTTATTATTCTGAGGAAGTACGTATAAATTGTATAATGATATGATGTGGAATGATATCAAATATATATATATATATATATATTAAAGGGGAAAGTAGCAAATATAATATTGATCTTATTTCTCAGGTACATCGTGCACCCAAATCTTTTTGGATGCAATTTTACCCCTGATCTTTTTAATTTAGTGCAATTTCATCCATTCCTTAACTTTTAGCCAATTCTTTTTGGAAAAATTAATCTTTAGAGTTAGTTTAAGATCAAAAGAATGAAAATTTTTTACTGTATCAGAATTTCATAGAAACAATCTGTATGACTCAATTTTCCATAAGGATTCCAGAAATCAAATTAATTTTTTAAAATTCATCCACTTGGGCCAGAAAGGCCACCTCCATTCAAAATTCATCCATAAGAATAAAAAATTAACTAAAAATTATTGAGGGGGGTTTGGAAGCTCTTTTTTTTTTTTTATTAATTTGATTTTATAAAATAGTTTGACAGACTAAATATACGTAAGTTATAAATTGGAGACTAAACACTAATTTTTCCTAAAATAATTGGCCAAAAGTTAAAGCTAGGGATGAAATTGCACCAAATTAAAAGGATGAGGGATAAAATTGCACTAAAAAAAAGATTAGGGTGCTGTATGTACCTGAGAAATAA
The DNA here is from genome assembly GCA_006871305.1 of Vachellia collinsii. Lineage (NCBI taxonomy): Eukaryota > Viridiplantae > Streptophyta > Magnoliopsida > Fabales > Fabaceae > Vachellia > Vachellia collinsii. Next base: position 14,208 of record QFDD01007181.1, read on the forward strand.
GATCATAGGTATATTTGCTACTTTACCTTATTTTAAATGATAGAACTCAAATCCAGCATCTCCTCTATGTAAGTTGTAACACCTCTCTATACTAACTTTATTATCCATTAGGGACCTTAATGGAACCCTTGGAGTCCATTATGTGAGCTAGAATTAGTTATCTTGGTGAATTTCAAAAGACCCACTTGAGTTACTGTTCCTTTGAAAGCTTGAAATTTTGGCCCAACTTTGAAAATTCACAACTAATTCTAAAACAATTCAAACCAAGTGGTTTAGGTCTCTAATTAAAGCTTTCTTAATCCATGATAAGGGAAAAATATTCCTTGGACCAAAGTAATGCCCAACCAAAGCTGAAAAGAGTTGGAAAAATCACTGTTCATTTGGTCCAAACTGGGGGGTTTCGTTGTGGTGAACTTTTCCAACGTAGAATAGTGTTGGCCAAGGTGTGGCAGCATTTGTCCGATGGCGGAGGCTCAGTTGAGGGCCAAGTCATAGTCGAACCATGGCGCTTGGGCGTCTGGTCTACTGAGGGTTAAGGAAATAGAGTTGCGCCCTGGCTAACAGCTATAGCTTTTGCCCTAGTGGTAAGTGCTTGATCCTAACAAATAGAAGTTTCTCTTTGACCAAATTGGCTATGGTGAACTTTTTAGTTCGCTACGGTGAACTCCTCCAGAATGCACTTCGCCGGGGCGAACTTTGGCTGACAAATTTTCTGGTTTTCTATTGAAATTTAAAAAATCATAACTTTGTCTACACATCTCCAAATTGAGCAAAACAGGACTATAGAAAAAGCTTATGAAAAGATCTATTTGCATGAAAAATTTTATGGCAATTGGATTACATTTGCTTAAATTATCCTATTTTGTCACTTTTTAAGGGCTTTGGACCCTTTTTAGCCAAATTGCATGCTCAACTTCATTTCTTGATTCAATTCACCTTATCACACACGTATTTACAAAACTCTCAAGGAAACTCGAGTTACAATGAAAGTTATGACTTGAAAAGTATCAAAACTTGAAGTTTTGCCAAATGAAACTCGAGTCTCGAAGAGCACAAAGGGTTTTGGCCTACTGGAACTCCTGGAAACCCGAGTTATAAGTTTTACAACTCAAGTTTTATCAAAACTCTTATCCAAACTCGAGTTTCAACAAACGTTATGAGCTTTCCTCTTTGAAAATTCTTCAACAACTCGAGTTTTAAAGAGACAAAACTCGAGTTTCACTTTGTGACACTTACAATGATTATTTGAAGCACACCTACCATTATAAATGCTTGTCTGACTTATTTATTAATAGGGAATGAAGTTCAGATTACCTAAACAAAAAGAGATTCAACGGACAAAATCTCAGATCTTCATTCTACCTACTGTCAGAGAGTTGCAGACGTATTCAATGCGGGAAGGTGAACGAAGACGATGAGTCTAACGGAAACTTAAATGTCTCTAACGGACATTTAATACTCTTCACCTATAAAAGGAGATTCATTCAAGTCCCCGGAAGACAGAGAACACATATACGAGAAAGAGAATTTATTACGCTTTAGCTTCATACTCTGTTTTTCATACTCTCATTTAAGAGCTTCAGTGTTTATCATTAAATTCTCATAAGGGAGAATATTCTGGTTCATTTATTGTTTTTGAGAGAGTTGCTCAAGGTTGGAGAATCTTGAGGTGGTTTAGACACGAGCAAAAGTGTCTGTTGGGTTAGTTTGAGTTAGGAAGGGGGAGAGTCATTCTTCTGATTTCTTGTAATATGTTGAGATTAGTGGATTTGAAAAGCTCAGAGGATTCTGAGGACTAGACGTAGGTCAAGAGGACCGAACCAGGATAAATCTCCTTGTCCATTATCACTATACTCTGTTTTACGTGTTTTCATTGTTCAAAATTTGCAAAATTTTTAACAGACCAATTCACCCCCCCTCTTGGTCAAATCCTATCCTAACATTTGGTATCAGAGCCAATCTCTTTTGTAAAGGACTTAACAGTCTCAAGAGTCATCTATGGCAGGATTTGGCGAACATGTTATTTGTGACGGGGCTTCCATCACTAGACCTCCAGCGTTTAATAGTCAATGGTTTTCTTTTTGGAAAATAAAGTTTCAAAATTTTATTTTGGCAACAGATTTAGACTTATGGGATGTTTTTGAAATTGGGAACTTTGTTCCCAAAAGAAAGTTAGTGATAAGCTTGTTCCGAAAACTCGTAGTGAGTTTGATGAACAAGATTTAAAGAAAGCTTTGCTTAACAGAAAAGCTATCTTGATGTTGCAGGCTGCATTAAATGAAGATTATTTTTTCAGAATATGCACTCTTCCCTCAGCTAAACACATGTGGGAAGCATTGGAAATAGTTTATGAAGGAACTGTGTTAGAATGGCTGACACCCAAGAGGGGGGGTGAATTGGGTGTTTCAAAAATTTTCTTTTCAAACCTTGATTAATCAAACTATCCAAATCATAAGTTGATAAAACATAGATAATGATATTGGATAGAGTAAGAATGAAATCATTAGAAATTAGTGAAGATGAAAGAAAGATAAGCACACAGAGATTTATCCTGGTTCGGTCCTCTCTGACCTACGTCCAGTCCTCAGACTCTTCTGAGATTTATAATTCACTATATCATCCAAGTTTAACCAGGTACTTGGAAAACCATTACAGCCACATATTCAATGTAATACATACACAGGCTCTTTCAAGTTTGTAACGGTGGGTACTTGAGAACCCCATAAACTTTTCGGGTATTTATGAAACCCTCTCAAGTTTGTAACGGTTGGTACTTGAGAAAA
>QFDD01007182.1:0-14463 GCA_006871305.1 Vachellia collinsii
CCCGCCGTGGCGGGCTCGGGCTGGCATTTTGCCAGCCCGTTGGGGGGGCGGGTTCTTTTAACCCGCCCCGCCCAACCCGCGGGTTGAAGCGGGCCGGCCCGCAACCCGCGGGCTGGCCCGCTTTCCCATCACTAAGCACAAGGAGGCATTATCCTCCTCAAAAACTTCTTGGTGCTTACAATTCATGAAAACTTTTTAGGGCAAAATGCTTGTTAACCCACAAAAAAAAAAACAAGAGCATGAGAAAGTAAAGCCCAAAACTTGAAGATCATCCACGACGTTGAGCTACGCTTGACCAAATTAGATAGTGGGCTGATTAATTTCTATGAAATTAAGAACTGAAAAAAGCCTGGCCCAACCCAATACACAACAATAACATAGTCCTGGAAACATTCGTTTGAAATCACATGCTCAAGTTTACCCAAAAGATCCAAGCGTTACGTACTAAGATCATGGTTGCATGCTATATTTGCTGTATATTAAAGTTTTTTTTTAATAAAATGTATATTAAAGTTTATCAACAAGCAATTAAAAGGACTGTTCACTTTAGTAATAAATCCTATTTAAATAATTTTTAAGTAAAGCAAATCACCCAAGGTGCAAATGAATAGTAGCTGTAGCTGCACCATTTCAGTTTATTATATGAATTGGAACACACACTTTGAACTATAGAACCTGTATTGTGTGTAATCTTGTAATATAAAGCCTGTACAGAGAATAAGCTTATATAGATATACAGATTTTGCCTTGCACACACATATACGTAATAGGTAGGGTTTTGTGCGCGCGTACATACATGCATATATGATTATACGTACATCAAATGCTTTGTATTCATTATATCAACTTTCTCAATCACATATGACCACATGCCCTATTTTTTTAATATGTGTTTATGGTAAAATGATAATATTTCAAAAATAAAATATATACTTGGCTACATGGGATTGGATTGGAAGAGGATTTGACACAATAGATATTAGGAACTTAACCTAAAGTATTTTCCATATATATAATTACTATCTTCAATCTTAAACATAAACTACTGTTCATAGTGTAAATTACATTACAGAGGAAACGAGTATCAATCAGATAGTGGCAATTGGTGTGGGTTGAAGAGAAGGCTTATCATCATCATAAGTTGAAGAGCCATCGTTGTGGTGGCGGCTGAATAATGTGCCTTTCTCGCTTCTGCTGTTATCTGCGAATTTCAAGCTGGCGAGGTGGGACCCTCTCAGCTGCTCCTTGGAGTTCCACTCGGGGAGGTAGTAGTCCTGTTCGGTGGCGATCTTGCCGGAGGAGGATGGGCCCCACAGCATGCCGCCCCACTGAGGGAAGCGGAGGAGGCAGACGGGGAGGGTGCAGAGAACGATCATGGCGCCCATGAGGGTGATGCCTCTCTCCTTAGAGAAATGGCCTCTGAAGAATATCAACTGAGTCAATACAGCTCCCACGCTCCCTCCTCCTCCTGTCATCCCTGATATCACCCCCAGCGACCTCCAACACACACGCACAACAATTAGTCTCTTTGCTTCTTCCAATTTTAAAACAAATATGGTACATGCATAAGAGATAAGATATAGTGAAAATTAATCGTTTTATAGCTATGGTGTTGTTTGTAACTCAGTTTCTAAACTTTAATTTGATACATCTCAATCTTATAATTTAAACTCAATTCCTTATGTAGCTAGCCATTTGAAGCAATATTAGTATATCCTAAGTTTTTTTTTGGGGGAAAAAGGAATAACTTTAGTCATTAATTATAGTTTTATTTTCTAAATCGTATGGATCAACGTTTTGCCTGGTTAAAACTATATATATAAATATTAAATTGTATCGAGTCAATTCATGGATTGAGTTGTAATGAATTAATTAAAGTTTAGAGACTAAATTAAAATCAAATCAAAACTATAAAGATCAAATAATTAATTTTTGAAGATGTATATGTATAAGACAAAATTTTGGTCAAGTTCAATGATCAAATTTGTTATTTTACTACTATTAGTTGGTAAAATGAATATGTTTACTTGTAAATTGAGCGCTTGTATTAACTCTTATAATGTAAAATTGTAAATTCGGATTCGTAATCTTCCATATGAACATATATTACTCTACTTTTGTTAGTTGCTTATAAACTCACCTATAAAATAAGTAGATTATCGTTATTTTCTAGTGTTAGCGTATCTCCTCGGTAAGTATCTGCGTACTTGTGTATGTGTACCTTCTTGAGACAAATGGAACCACTCCAAAAGTGAGTCCACAGGCAGCCTGAACGAACACAGAGAAGATGATCATAACAACGATGGAAGCCTCTAAAGACCCTACAAGGCCAAGTATTATGCAGAAAATCCCTCCCAACGTTTGACACAGCCACAGTGCCCATAAACCTTCCTCTCATCCCGAACCTCCTCGCCATGGAATCCGATATAAACCCTCCGGCTGGCCGCGAAAACACGTTCGCCAACCCGAAGCTGGCCCCCGCCATCCCGGCGGTGTGGAGCTTCAGGTTAAACCTGTCGAAGAAATACTCAGCTATTATGTTATCCACCGTGAGCTCAACCCCAAAACAATACCCACACGTCAACCCTAAGATCCACCCTCTGTAATTCTTCATGCCGTGATATAAAACCCTAGAAAAATCGTCTTTTGCCTTCTCCCCAGAATTTTTCAGTCCATAGTAGTTCCCGTCCGGCAGGTCTTGTCCCAATATTAACACCGAGAATGCTGTGAACATTTGAAAAAGAGGGGGAACGAAGAACGCGATGCGCCATGCGGTGAACTCCGGCGACCCTATGTCGCGGATGACGTTGGAGACTAACGGCATTATGAGCTGCGTGGCACCTCCTCCGAGGTTTCCCCACCCGGCGGCGAACCCGTTGGCGGAGCCGACAACGGAGGAGGTGAACATGGAGCTCATCAAGAACTGGGTGGAGACGAAGGTGGAGAGAGAGAAGCCGGTGAAGAATCGGGCGAGGAGGAAAGAAGTGGGCGAGGATATAAAGGCGGTCAAGAAGGATGAGCGAGGCAGAGGCAAGTCGAGGACCGAAAAGGTCACAGGCGGTGCCCATCGCGATACGGGCGAAAACAGCGCCGGAGACAGAAGCCACCCCGGCGTTGCCGATGTCGGTGGCGGTGAGGTTGAGATTATCACGGATAATGGGGAGGAGAGGCGGCGCGGCGAAGCTGGAGACGAAGCAGGAGAAGAAGGAAAGCCATGAAAGATGAAATGCTCGCATGTGCGATTGAGAACAATCTGAACTCCGTCGCTTTGTGTTCAGAGTCCACTGGAAGAGCAAATTTCGGCGGCTGCGACGATGACGACTCCTCAAGAAACTGATCGCCCGAAGCTTCCATTTCCATGCCTCTTAGCTTAGCTTCCTTTGATTGAGAAATATAGATACATCAATACATGTTACATCTCACGTACTGTGAAGCATTCTAAATCTGTGACGTTATCAGTCTGAACAATGATGGCCAATAAGGGATCGATTTATACGGCAGACAGTAAAGTAAGTTAAAATCATGTATAGAAATTGCAGAAGGAGAGTTCAAAAACTAAGACATTGAAGATTTGCAGAATCTGGCTTTTCATGTTCAAGGAAAGGCGTCGCTGCTTTCGCTTTTCGCCGATTCTCATTCTTATTATACGTACATTATTACGGTTTGTGCAAGAGTGAACTACCTTCCAATTTTTTGTTTTATATATCTTTAATAATGATAATGTATAACGAATAAACATTAAATAAATCAAATTTAGTATTATTATTTCACTAAAAAATTTTATTAAAGAAAATCCAAATAATATTTCATGGGCACATTCTTGACCACTCATTCACTAGTGCAGTACATAAGAACAAAATTTTGTATTAATTTAATAAAATATAAATAATATATTTTTTCTCATATTCTTAAATATCATATTTATACCAAACAAATTCATATAATCTCAATTACATTACATTTTCATCTATTATATTCCATTACATTGTCGTGGTGTATCTTCCTCCCTCCCTTTGTACAGAGAGAGTAAGCATTTTAGTTTTTAAATCTATAATTATAAAAAAAAAAGGGAGGTTTTATTTTATCGGTATACAACTTATACTGTAGGGAGTGATTTGTAAAGAAATCTTATTAGTGTTATTCGAATTCAAAATTTTAACTTCTTATAGTCACAATTGACAGCGAATTGAGAAGGATGTATAAATAGTATTAATCAGTATAATAAATAAGAAAATATAATTATTTTGAACTATTGAATAATGTTCAATATTGATGGGGCCATTTATTTTAATGACCTGGTAAAAAATTAATTATACTTAATCTCTTTATTTTGGACGCGATGAAAAGGTTAAGCAGGAAAATCAAGTGGAAATAATTATCAATAACAATGCAAGCAAAATAGTTTATGGAGTTCTTATTTCTTTTTCTTTTTTTAACACGAATTAAAATGAAGGATGAGACGTGTGTAAACAAACGAGACAAAAGGCAAGCACACAACGAAAAGAAAACAATAGAAATTATTGAAATAATATGTTGCCGGTCGGCTCCCTTGATCCAGGAAAAAATCTTGGAACCTAAGTTCATGGTGATTGGGAGAGTTTATTTTCAGTTTTTTTTTTCCCATCTGTTATAAAATAAAACTCTTCTTGTATACTTTTCTAACATATGCACAACATTTTTATCCTGACAGTAAATAATTTAAAAGGAGTTATTAATAGTTTATGAATAACAATGCTATAGATTTAATGAATAAGACGTGCTTTTAGTTTCTGTATAGTTGTTTTTTTTTTTGACCTGAGTTTCTGTATAGTTGTTGAGATCATATTGATTTAGGAATGCTGTACTGTAGACGCAGACGCGTTTGACATCCAAGGAATTTAAAAAATTGGAGAGAATTTTTTTTTTATATTTTAATATGTATGGTGCATATTACTTGTTTGGTCTTTGATGTAATTGGAATGATATAGATCTAAACGTAAAACCTCTTTCCCATACTTATTAATTTTTTTTTATAAATTATCCATATTGACCCTCCCTTAATAATAATCAAGTAAAACATAGGGGGAACCAAGTAAGATGATTATAGTGTTTTAAAAAACACATAATATTTTTCCTAATTTAACTAACTTCATTAATCTAATCAAATTAGTTAAATATATCTTGTATTGTATTAAGAACCAAAAGATTATTTAAGTTATCAAGGAAATGATTATTCTATCATACAAGAGAAAAACACTCAACTTAGTTTTACTGAAATGAAGTTTTTTAAAAAGTAATTTATAAAACCGAGTTATGAAAAATTAATACAATGCATACTTAAAACCCAATTTCCAAAAAGTATAGATTTGATATGAAATACTTCAATGCAAAAATTTCAAAAAAAAAAAAAAATATTCTTTTTAAACGGGTTAACACGTTCACTCAATAAGCCTCCTCTACGCCAATAGCTTTATAAAGAGTTGAAGCTCATGGCACAAAATACACACACAAAGATTTGAAGCTTGGTGTCAATGATCTGATAACCTAGTTGTATGAAAACTCTGATCAAGAAAGGTGGTGAATTAAAGCCATTGTTTCCTGCCCTTTTTCTTTTTTTCAAAGCATTATCACTCGGCAGAACACCTCTCTGCCAACTACAAGAAACCAACAATCGGATTGAAGGCATTAAGGACTGAAATTTTGAAGATTGTAAACCTTAAGCTTCACATAAAGTTTAGAGTGAGTCATATTGTTCATGAGTCATATATTATATATTGATGAAAAGATCGAAGATCATATATCAGCTCGGCATCATATCCAAGGAATTAACGATTCTTCCTGTCACTTTGCTATCATTGCAATAAACGGGACTCTAATCATACGAGGCAATTGGTAGGTTGGAGAATTATGAATCATCTCTTCGTAAAAAACCTTCGGATGAATAGCAAAATTTAATTCACGAGTCTCTACGTCCAAACCAGTCAATCATTACATTCCAAAAGAAATAACTGTGCTACAAATCTCTCCCAAATATAAAGTCATGGTTCAAAATAGGGGAGAATGAAATAACCTATTTTTAAGTCTCTTGAGAGAATTTCCAAGAGGTGAAGCATTTATATTGACTTAGTACTTTGGAGGTGGCTGCTGAGTTGGTAAAAGAGCAAAGCGCTTCTTAAGAAGGACTCTATGCCTGGAGAATTTATCGTCGGGTGAAAACCGTGCTGCAAAGTGAGCCAACACAGAACGAAACATATCAATGATCCAAGATCAATAAGGTATATTGTAGATGCAATTAAAACAATTTTAAAAAATAGAATGCTATAAAAGAACGGTGAGTGTGAGGTCTGGACTCGTGATGCAAATTTCAAACATAAACGATCAGCATCTGATTTCATTTAAAAAATGACCAACATGATGCCATTAAAGTAGGTGATTAATAAGAAATCCAGGACTAAAGCACAAGGATTAAACCGATAAACTAATAGATTACTAGTACATGTACCATAGGTAACAGAACACAAATACATCCAACAAAATCAACCCCGAATGGAGTTGCTGAGATTACTGACAATATTGGCTTACTCATTTTGATTTTAGCTGTAAAACTTCCATCTCAACTGATAGACTCTACGTTCAAGTAATTCCAGTAGGGGGAAAACCGTGAATGCAAAACTTTGAAATGAAAAAGAGGTCCACAGTTAAGCAGCCCTGAATAACTATCATCTAGGCCTCGACTCTGCAGAAAATGAAATGATTCTGCCCTCTCTGAAGAAATCACTTGCAATGTCACCCATTTACATTATCCAGAATATCTTTAAGCTTCCTTCTTTATAACAGTAAAAGTATTATCATAAAATTGGCAGGGTCAAGGAGCCTTTTTTCCTTTAAACTATTTTCTTAGGGGAACAGGGTATAATTGCATTTTTATTGAGAATATTTTAAGAACAAAAAATGCGTCTTAGCCCCAATTTCACTTCATATGGAACTTGTGTATGACCATCTTCCATGAAACAGGGGGCAGAAAAGAGTCATTACAGAAAAAATTAAGCTATTGGCATTGTTACCTGGATGCGCAGATTGTGTTGCCAAACCCAGAGGTGATTCCTTCTGCATGAACAGAGCAGCTAAAGGTTATCGCAACTAAAATCCATTCATTCAATCTTGAGTGAATTGCAACATAGAGAATAGAGATACTAAACTGAGAAAATATTATAAACTTTAAAAGGAATTCTGGCATATTAATTGCATTTTAATCTGTAAAATTTAAACGACAAATTAAAAAAAAAATAGAAGGAACAAAAAAAATTTGGCCATTAGGGATATTTCATCAACTTCTTCGAAAAAGTCAGATTGTCATTCTCATTCATGAACCTCCTGGTGCATGTAAAAAATCTGCTTTTTGCATGATGAAAGGCATAGCTTTAATTCAATTTTAATACTTTCAACTTCCATTTAGCAGCAAAACATGTTGTGTTACAGAATTACTTAAGAGAAGTTGACAATTACCTTTGTAGTGTAAACTTTATCACCATTTTCATTTATGTAACACTGAAGATACATCGTTGCTGATTTTTTGCTCTTCCAAAGAACAACTAAGCCTTGCAACAAAAGTATGCAACCACTGCATCACGCATCAGAAAATAGTCATATTTCAATAATGACAAAAATAAGCACGCAAAAAAGAAATAGGATATGAAAATATGAAATGAAATTAGTGATTAGATATTGCTGTTGAGAATTAAGATATATGAACACTCATCCGCTAATTAAAGTAATGACAACAGCAAACAAGCAGGTACATATAAACATAGTAACACAGATAGACTATCACATAATGAAAGGTTAGTTAAAAATCCTGCTTCCAAACAAATTTCAGTATCCTCAAAGGTATTCTCCAAAAAGCTAATCCAAAAACACACCCTGAGATTTTATACTTGCTTTCTCTGTTAAGTTACCGTATAAATGTTTCCAAAAGCAGATTTTTTTTAAAAAAAAATAATTAAGACAATCTAACTTGACGAAATTATTAAAGAAAATTGAAGTCTTCAGGCTAATGAGAGAAGCTGAGATGAGAGATTGAGGACGCGCACCGAGCGAGACTGAGACGAGAGATTGAGGAAGAAAGAGCAACGCCACCGACTCGGAAGGGAGAGGTCGTGACGGATTAGGGACAAGACCGAGACAGCGAGACTGAGGAAGGTGAAGGCAGTGAAGCCGTGAGCCGAGCGTCAGTGTGATTCTTCTAATCTTCTACTTCAGATTCAACTGGGCTCCGTTAAACCCTCGCAAACCCTAGAAACAATTCGTTTATTTTATTTATTTATTTACTTTTTATTTATTTTTAAATTAGCAATATTCTATTTTCGGACTTATGCCCAGCCCACAAGTAAATGGGCCATGAGTACTTCGTTATGAAGTTGGGCTTTTTGTGTGGAGTCTCTTTCTTTATATTTTTTTAATGAACTTTTTGGTGGAGTGTTATTATCCCCCTAAATTTTTTTAAAAGAAAAAAGTCTTGCTACTATTTTTACACGATTAGATTACAAATTTGCCTTAAAAACTTTCGTTGAGGAGCATTGTGTCCAGAAGTTTTTTTTTAAAAGTAATATCATATCAAAAGTTTACAAAATACAGCAATATTATCTCGATTGTTATTTAAATTAAATTTAACTATTAGGAGATCAAATATGTTAAACTCGCAGTCCAAGGGTTATCCTTACCATCTTTCCTTTTTAATTTTTGCTATTGTAAAAATTTGTGCAAAAAATTTTCATTTGGTTATTTAAAAGTTCTTTTGTTCAATATTGTTTCGAACATTTTCAAATTGTAACAGTGTCACTTCAATCATTTAAATTGAGTTTTCCCATTGGTTACCCATAATGTTGAGCTAACAAAGTAAACAATTAAGAAGAAGCAAATGGAGGAAGGGCTTATGTTTGTCAGAAAGTAACGAAGAAGATTTGATTACTAGATACAAGAGACATCAAGGGAGATTTGTGCTAAAAGTGGGTACCCCTTCGATTGTTCCTTCATTATACAAAAAGCTTCCACCTTAGATTTTCTCCAATCCTTCATAATGATACAATTATGAATCTAATTTGAAAAAAATGAAGTGAATAATATGTGAACCTGCAAACTCAACATATTTGATTAATTGATAGTGCAACTTAATCTGAACAATGCCTGTGATAATACTGCTACAGTGTAGAAACTTTCAGGGTGATAAAGAACTCACAAAAAAACTTTTAAATAACAAGTGCCCCTGAGTGAAAAATTTTAAAGCAAATGTGCATCTTATAAAAAAAAAAAAAGGATGAAACATGGATATACCAGCTCATTATATTTGATTAATTAACTGTAAAACCTAATTTGGATAACCACCAGGGAAATATTATTATGTTCTGTAAACTTTTGGATATCCAACGTTCTTGGTTGAAATCTTCTAGGGCAAAGTTACATTTTAAAATTGTTTTATGAGTACATATATTCTCTGTTTGGAGGTTTGTTCGAATCACCGTATTCACAAGGGGGGTTGAAGTATCGAGGTGGAACACCTTGCAGATCCAATAATGGTAGGGAGGCTCATGTTATCCATAAAAACGAATAATATCTACAGCATGATGGCTGGCAATATCAGTGAAAGGAGGTGTGGGCATTATTGTTATTATTATCAGCCTTACGTAATTCATGTGGATAACCACCAATTCTGTGTTCTCAACTTGCCCTTTCAACCTTGTCCTCACCCCAATTATTTATATCCAATTATCAATATCCCATCATAATTGCCAAGCTTTTTTTTTTTCTAAAAAAAAAAAATAATTATATAATACTACCTCCAATCCTTAATATAAGAGTTAATAATTTTTAAAAGATTAAGGAAACTAGTTAACTTGTATATTTATTATTTTTCTTCCAACTAATTTATCTAACTTATAAAATGATATATAATCTAATTATATGCAATTATTTCAGAATATATATTATACTTAAGTAATTTATTTATCTTTTTTAATATAAAAAAATCAACTGATTTTTATACTAAATATTGGATGTAGTATTTAACACCATATGTCAAATTTAATCAATGACACAAAAACACTTTGTATGCCCGAAAAATGGTATTGGGCTTAGCCAATGTTGACCGCTCACGACGGCCCAATTGACAATGACAGTCCAGCTACCAGCATAGGTCCAGGACACGGTCTAGCAACTGTCCCTACGACCAAGGCTTGCCAGGAGCCCTGTGCCTGCGACCAGCGTCAGCGACCGCCTACCCGATAACACCAACGTTCGTCTGCAGTCCATGACTCCTTGAAAGTCGGGCCATGCCGTTGCGATCCACGAATTTAGCACCCACGCAACCGAGATTCCCGGAACAACATTGCAACCGTTCAATGGCTAGCCGACGACGGTCAATCTATTTATCTTCGTTAGTCTGTAACAAAAAAAAGGATCATTATTCTCTCTCTCACTTTACTGCTTCCACTGCATCTCTTATCTCTGAGCTCTTTGTATATCTGACTTCAGATTCAATACGATCAAGAGGCTCAGCCATTTTTCCTCTCTTTTCGCCGTACTTCGATTCCGAGTTTGGCACCGCACTACATCACTCTGTTACATACCGTTGGATCGTCGGACTTTCCCCCAACCACCATTTTTCCACAATATTTGCACAAACACACTTAACATGTGTAATCATAAAGCCTAGTACAGTTGTCACTTAATTAGGTTCTTTAAGTATCTGGCCAGGCATCCGATCACTAACGATGTGTATATAGAGGGTCTTATGGTTAGAGTTGAAGCTGTTTGAGAAAGTTTAAAGTGTGAGGAAATTAGTCATCACTACTAACAGTGGATACCGTAGGCTTAAAAAAACACTTGATATGAGTTCAAGTTTTTGTTATTTCCGAATTCACTCAATATGATTGTTACTCCTTAATATTTTACTTATGATATATTAACTCTTATATTAAATATAATTCTTTGTTTGCAATGTAATTTACACTATAAATATGAGTTTATCATATAATTTCAGATGGAAGGGAGGCCGTCTTTTTTATATGGCGTTTTGTGAACTATTTTTTTTGCCTAGGTTTTATGAGCTATTTAATTTAGTTTCTACTTAATGCAAAAGATAAATTGTAGTGTCAAGATTTAAAAAAATAAAAAAAATTAAGAAATATAACATACTTATTATAATAATATGATAGACATTAAACATAAAAGAATGGAGGATGATATTTTTCTTATAACATATTAATTAAAAGGTTGTCAGGCTATTCATTTGAAAACATGTTTAATTTAATTCATCTGATCATTTTAAAACACATGATATGTGTCACAATTGTGTTGATATTGCTTGAATAATTAATTCATTGACATTATTCTTCCAATCTCTTTTAGCACATATTTCTCAACATGTCTACATATGTTTAATGTTTATAAAAAAATAATTAATGTCATTCTCAATATTCATAGGATTCACAATGCTTGAATTTGATTCAATAATATTAAATTATTTTGTTAATATGTAAAAAGGCAGTACGTAATTTTGCAAATTAATATCAATTACGTTGAATATATTGACAATTTTTTGTCGTAAATGGCAGGCCAAAATGGAAAAGAACTAGGAATGTGGCGAATCTTGTCAATAATTTTTTTATAAAATCAGAAAAAATAACATTATTGAAAGGGATGAGAAGATAATTAGGACCTTACACGTGAAAATCACATGAAATAAAAATGTATCATATAATTAATTAAATATTATGTCACTATCGATGCAATGCACCTTGGATCCATGAATGAAATGAATGAATCGTATCTAGAGAAAAGCTACACATGAATTTACCAAAGTAGCTATTAGATTAGTCAAATTTACAAAAATGGCATTTGACGGCTCAGCTGTGTAAATCCAGGAGAGCTCCAGAACTATTTTAGGTTCACTCACTGTTTCACAAAACATCAAAATCAATTAAAAAAAATATTTTTATATAAAATGAGATAAAATTCTGTTTACATATTTAATTCGGATTACATAAAATCTATTATGTTATTTGAATGGACTTCATTTTTTTCGAATGTAGTTTGTATTTTTCATGAGCTTCATTTTGCTATCATCTGAATATTTATTGTATTTTTATTTTTAATTAATTAGATGTGTCTCTCTTGTTTTTTAACTAATTCTTTCATCTTTTATCTATTTATTCTCTCTCACTTGCATTCTTAGAAATAGGAGTGTTTTTGAAAAAATAAGTTACCTTTTTTATATATTTATTGTTTTAAATCAGTTTTAACCAAATTTTTGAATTGCGTAGAGTTGTTATTTAAAGCTTATATAATTAGAACCAGAGTTATTATTTTTCATTTGCATATAACATCTCGATCTTACTCATGGTATATTCAGTACCCCGATGTTATTTTTCCTTATGCATTGAATACTATAAATGTAAATAAGATTGAAATGTTGGCATAACTGAAAAATAGCATCACTTGATGCTAAAATCACTGTAAATACGATCAATATGTTATATTGAACTACAAAATAACTTCAGATTATTAAATATTATTGAAAATAACATTAGGCTGCTTGATGCTATTTTACCTAAAAAAACTTTGATTTCTTAACTTATTTTAAGTATTGATTTAATGTATAAATTTTAACTTAAAACAAATAATTTCTTATAGTTGTTTTTACCTTAAAACAGCTAAATTCTTATAGTCTATTAGCTCCACATAATTCAATCCCTCCATGTCCTTCAATAAACTAAAATATATATCTTTTAATTTCTTTATAATAAATATCTTGATAAAGCTAAAAAAGAATTCTGAATCTCTTACATTATTATAAGAAATTCCTAATTTGTATGTTGCATTTTCTTAATACATGCCTATCTTGGCCCTTTCCGTTACACAAATCCTTGTAGCACTAGGAATTTGAACATGTATGATGCTGCCTCTCTTTTTTAAAGGAGAAACTATTATGTTCTCACTTGTCCTACATATAATATTTCATTTGTAGTGTAATTAAAGTTATAAATGAGGTTATATCTTTAGAACCAGAAGGAGAAGGAGTACCATGTATATACTATCTTGTATGAATATTTTTTATTATTTGATATAATTTTTTCAAATTGTATAATTTTACAAGTTTAAAATGCATTGACTTGACAAATCAATTCAAAACAGTATATGCCGATTCATGTGATTGATTATTATCATGAAAATTTAAATATTTTTTAAAAAATTTAGATAAATAAATAAAAAAGTAAAATGAAAAAATAGTTTAGATAAATAAATAAAAACACCAAACGAAAAAATACTTTCTCAATTTCTTTCTAAAAGGTAAATTTACTTCGCATAAAAAAATAAAAATAATTATATTTTCAAAACTATATCATTTTTTTTTACATATATAAGCTTATACGTTAAGTAAATCAGTTTAGAGAAAAAATAAATACACTTTTAAGAAGTGTATTTTGCTCACTAAAACTAATCAATAAAAATCAACTAACTTTCATATTAATGATCGTATGTAGTAGTTTATAGACTTCTCAATTCTTATTCATGCCTTCTTATTAAATATCGTTAAAGTTAAAAAATTATTATCTCTTTAGAAAAAATTAATAAGATTTAAGATTTTATTTATTTTGATAAAATATGTTAAAAGCATTTTATAAATAAATAGGACAATAGAAGCAAAAGAACAAGATTGTAATATACTCCTTTTGATTCTATTTATAAATAATATTCTACCTTATAAGGTTGTTCCTTTATACAAGTAATAATTTGATAATGTTTAAAATTTAATGCACTTATTTTTTTACCTCAAATTACTTATATGTCTCTTTCATTTTTTTTATCTCATTTTCACTTATCCTCTCCTACACTCATCATCTTCATAAATAATCATATGAAGTAGCATTATTTACAAATACTTAGATGCACTTTTTTCCTGGCAAAAAAAAAAAAACATAGATGTACTTTTTTATTATATATTAAAATTTGAGATAAAAGCGATATATTCATTAAATATCAGAAAGGGCAAAATTGAAAAAAAATCTCCAAAAGGAGGGTGATATAGGAAAGGAAGTAATTAAATATCAGGTAATAATAATATCAAAGAATCCTCAATCTCGCGGACCCACGGGTTTGTCTTCTAGCAGGTGCCTCCCTCCCGTGGCGCCAAAGAATAAATATCCCACGTGAGAGCTCCTACTCTTTCCAAGCCTCCTTGAGACGCGGCCAAATCAAACGGCGCCACGCAACCGACTTTTCGTTGATAAAAGTGCCATGTTTCCGACGTAGAAGTGTATCTTCATCTTGCACATACAGTGAGGTTGAAAGCAACAACGATCTCTTTCGCACCCACAGCACCGATACACTTCGCCGATCTCTTCTTCATTTCCCATTCAGCTTCCCTCTTCCTGCTTCATTCTTATTCTGTCCGTGGTTTTGATCCGACACTTCTCATCTGGAGCTCCG
>QFDD01007183.1:0-14001 GCA_006871305.1 Vachellia collinsii
TAATTATTAGTGACAAGTAGATGTGTTACTTGTAGCGATGGAGACTGTAAAAATGAAAATTTATGTAAGTACATGTGTTTTTCCTTGGCCTGATATATATGTCAAAGGCTTACTAATTTACTTTGTTTGTTTTATTAATTATATGCAAAATTTTCATTCGCACTTCTCTTGCAGGACAAACTTTTTTGGTTTCATTACTGTCGGCACATATGCAATATATATATTCTTGCAAAGTAATAAATGTTACTCTTTACTTTAGTACATTGTTGATGTTAATACCAACGGTGGTTTAATTTCCATCACAAAATATTACAGGTCCTATTATTTAATTGTCGGTAAATTCTTGCACTCATATAATTGGTCATAATTCAAGATAATAAATATATGTATAACTTGAAAAGCCGAAATAATATTTTAAAATTTTAGGTCAAGATGTGTATGGTGTGACTTTGAACAGTGAAGTGTTTTCATATAATTTATGAAAAAGATCAATAAATTTCACCCCAAAAAAAAAGATCAATAAAAATCTTGATATTAAAATCTAACCCTAGTCGGTTGATCAGACCAGTAAACATGTCTCTTGGCTAGTTTTTTGTTTTTTTTAT
This sequence comes from Vachellia collinsii, assembly GCA_006871305.1. Classification (NCBI taxonomy): domain Eukaryota; kingdom Viridiplantae; phylum Streptophyta; class Magnoliopsida; order Fabales; family Fabaceae; genus Vachellia; species Vachellia collinsii. The sequence goes on from QFDD01007183.1 coordinate 606, forward strand.
ATACAAGTCTCTTGACTAGTTCAATCAAGAATTTTCGAGACCTAACAGGTTTGGGTTTTAGATTATTTTTTTTCCTATTAAATCTTTTTTTTTTAAATAACTGCACATCGTTGTCTCGATCCGGTTTTCAATACTCAAAAAAAAAAAAGGAAAAAAAACAGACCAAAAAATATCCATGCTGTCTGGCATTCTACGGTACCATCACATAACATGACATAGAGAGATGAGATTTCATATAAGATCCATTCAAAATACTATTGCTAGTCTGGAGTAATATATATATATATATATGTGTGTATGTGTATGTATGTATGACTCTGTGACGTCGTTTTGAATAATGTGTGTGTGCTCTATGTGCAGAATCGAGGGCAATCATCAGGTACTACGCAGCCAAGTATGCAGAGCGTGGACCTAACCTGCTAGGGGGGAGCTTGGAGGAGAGAGCCATGGTGGACCAGTGGCTCGAAGTGGAGGCTCACAACTTCAACGACCTGTGCTTCAACCTGGTGATGCAACTGGTGATCCTTCCCAAGATGGGTCAGCCTGGAGACTTGTCCTTGGCCCACACCTGCGAGCAAAAGCTCGAGAAGGTGATGGACGTGTACGAAGAGCGGCTGGGCGAGAGCCAGTACCTAGCCGGCGACACCTTCACGCTGGCCGATCTCAGCCATCTTCCGGGGATCACGTATCTGATGGAGGAGGCCAAGATGGGACATTTGATCACAGAGAGGAAGAATGTGTACGCATGGTGGCAACGCATCTCTAATAGACCTGCTTGGAGAAAGCTCATGAAACTGGTTCACTGATTCATTGATCTATACGTTTATACGCAAACATGATTGCGTTTGTGTGTGAGTGTGAGTGTGTGTGTGTGTGCGTGTGTGCGTGCATGCTTGCAATAGTCTAACAAGAAGATTCTCTCCAGACATGTTAGGAGAATCGAGTTCTGTATGCTATGCATTAGTGTGTGTGTGTGTGTGTGTGTGTGACAGACACATACACACACACAGTGATGATATTTTGGTTTTGATTTGGAAATGAAAGAGGAAAATGGTTGAAAGGGAATAAGAGAAAATAGGAATTACTATTAAATATAAGAGTTCGTTTGTGAAGAATGGGAGGAAATGTATATCTTGATGGGTGTGGTTGCTTTTGTTGTAGAATTTATGAACTTCAGTGTAAGATATGTGCTTATGGATTACAATATATATAATTGTGGAAGATTTTCCCTTTTGTTGCCTGTTAGATGGAGCTTCTTAATTAATCATTTATTTCTTGCTTTCTACACCTCTGTTTTTTTTTTGGGTAAAAAAAAAATTAATTTAAGAAGAATGTATATTACTCCGATTCTAAAATACTTCCTCCACGTTTTTCCTTCATCAAACAAAATTTAGGTTGGTGCAGCTGTGTGATGGAATGTGGAATAATATGTGATTAAAATTTTTAGATATTTAAAATCATTAGAGAATATTTAGTTTCAAACTTTTAATCTTAATTCAATTTTGGCCTTTTATCATTAATTGGTATTCGCATTAATTTTAGAATTCTAAAATATTCTCTCATTAATTATTAAAATTAGGTTAAGATCTCACCACGTTCACTTTGTATGCCTCATTAATTGAATTAAACATTGAGAGCTTTTTTGCCCTCCTCTCTGGTCTCAGTATCTTTCTCCATCTTCTCCCTTTTTCCCTTCTCTGTCTCTCGTATCATTATGATGTGTTCAAAATATTGCATTTTGATTAAAAGGTGGCTTGTCAATATTTTTTTTTTTTAAAAAAATCATCTATTAGTGCAGTTCTTCGAATAGTGTTAGAATTCAAACCTACATTTTTATGCATATTTTTAGTAATTGGATTATTTTGAGCTAAATATATTGAGCCTTTTATAATTTTTTTGTAAAATAATAAAGCTTAGCAAACCAGACCAAAATAGCATGAGGCCCTCCCCATAGAACGAAATTTTAGGTGCATATGTTTGTCCTTTCTTTCTTGTAATAGAGGGTTAGATTAGAGGTAAAATTTTTAAAAAAAATATTTTTTGAATAAAAAGTAATTTTTATTATAGGGTAAGTAAAGTAGCATCCCACTTTTTTTTTTTTTGCTAGATATTAAATAAAAATCATAGAGGTTGAGTTTTAGAGTAACGGTAAAGTTATTGCCATATAAAATAAACGATATGATGAGTTCAAATCTTAAAAGCAATATCTCTTTCCTCATGAAAATAAGGCTATATATATATCCCTTCTCAGATCCAGCCTAGTGAGAAGACTACCCATTTATTAAATAAAAAATCATGATATGATTAAATGCAACAAGACATGTATTAAAAATTTAAATGTGACTATCAAACCTATTCACTCATAATTTTTTTTTTATCGTGAGATACTAAGGGTGTTTTTAAGTCATTTTTTTTCCTTGAGACTAATCTTTTTAAGGTTCAAAGAGTAAAAATTTTCGTCTCTCTCATAAATGTGCTTCCCAACTTATGTTTTCCTTCTTATAGGTAAAATTATTTACTATTTCAACCAATATTCTCTCGATTACAAAAGCTCCACATAGACAAGTGGGCACAATCTGTTCGAGGTAGGTAATGACATAAATTAAAGGGTGTGGGCACAGAAAAAAGGTAATGACATAAAAGGGGTTATAAAGATGCTGGTCCTATTTCTCTGACAAATTGCATGGCGCCTACCCACTGGGATTTCTAACAGTAGTTAATATTAAAAACAATTGGAAAAATTATGTTGAGGTTCCGTATAAAGGATTATACGATTAAACAGTCTTATAAAATCGTTTAGTTACCGTCAAATCCTTTAGGATTGTTAACACACTGAGATTGAATTATTAATAAGATTTATCGATAAATACGGATTTCGTGGGACTGTTTAATGATTTAATCATTAAATGGGTTCTCTAATTCATTTTCTCAAGACAATTCACAAAGGTATAGATACTTTTTTTTTAAAAAAAAAAATAGTACGCATGCACACACAAACACATGCAACACATGAGGACTCTTCCTGTAGAATGAGGACTTGGATTCTCCACGTCCTCTCTCCCTTTCGACTTGTCTCTCAATTTCTCGGTTTAAATTTATTATTTTATAATTGTTAATGAACTGTTAAATTTTTTAAAAAATTAATTAAGAAAAATTAATTTATTTCGTTGTAGCCAAGATAGCTTAAAACTACAATAAGAAAATATTTTTGATTTTAGAACACCCACATTTCAATCTAACAGGGTCTGTTTGAGAATATCTTTTTTAAGTGATTTTATACAATTCGAAGTAAGTATGTGAGAGAAGTTTTATCTCAACTTCCGTAAAAGTACTTTTTAAGTGATTGCCAAACAAGCCCGCAGCCAAGATGAGAGGTGGAGAGAAAAAGAAGGAAAAGAGAGGGAAAAGAATCCAAATCCCCAACATACACTAGAGATTAGGTGTGTACCTTTGATTGAATTACATTTGAAGATTTAAATCTGTTAACAATTTTTTTGAATAAAAAAAATATATATTTGTAAATATTTTTGAAGGCCAAACTCATTATCAAGTTTTAGGAGATTTATCATGAAGTTTACAATAATTACTATTTATTAGTATGTTACAAAAAATTACTAGCAATTATAAAGTCATTATAATATAACATTAAATTTTTCTCAAATTTTGGTAAAAAGTTTAAAAAAAAAATTTGATAATAATTTTAATTCTTAACATTAATTATAAAGATTCAAGCAAGAGCAGTTCATATAACTTATAAAGGAGAAAGTTTGTGTCAAATTTCTTATACTCATTACATCATGTTCTCTAATCATACATTGATTATTGATATATGTTTTACCTTTTTTCATTTGAATTTAAGATTAAATAATAATATTTTGAAATTAAGATATCTAATTACGTATTATTGAAAAACTTTCGGGACGCTCGGTGAGTAGTGCCGCCTCAATTCACATTCACAACTAAACACAAACGCAACGGCTCGATTACTTCTCCCTCACTCCACCTCTTCTCAACGGCTACTTTTGACTGAAATAGTTTATTCCCTCACCTTCTTCCCCATCGTCTCTATTCTCTCAACTCTCTCAATCTCCTCGCTCACGCATTCTGCTTCCGCCGCTTTTCGCTCTCTCTCTCTCTCTCTCTCTCTCTCTCTGTGCACGCGCTTACAGATAGCAGCGAAAATGGGAGGCGATGATCTTTTTTTTTTAAAAAAAAAAGTTATTCTAGGTTTTAGCTGATTGATTATTTTTGGTTTCTTTGGCCTGCAGATGGATCAATTTATTATGAATAAAGGCAAATAAAATCTTGCTTCCTCCTAGCTCCCGAGTTCACAGTCTCGAGAAACTTATACGAGAAAATTAATTGGCTGTGCCCCGTGGGGTTAACTTGACCAGAATACGGGCCTAACGTCCTTTAAGAACAAGCCTCATGGCTTTCGAGATATTCATCAGGTATCTATTTTGTTTAGAATCGAAGCTATCTGGCTATAATTTTTTTTTGGGCATAAATCCATCAGGTATTGTTAATTTGCCATTCCACTGCGCAACTATGCACATTCCTGATGCTTCAAGGCTTTCAAATTCTCCTTTTCAAGGCTTATGGTGTGCGCACCTCTTGTGTGTCTATGATATATAGTGAGGAACATATGATGAAATATTATCTTATGTAGTTCTGGAGTTTATCTTTCATTGCTGAACTAGTTTATAAGTTTCTAGTTTTGACGATCACTCTAAAAAAAAATCTTAGCAATTTGTTTTTGTGTGTGTGTGTGTATTTTTTTTTTGGGACAGACATATGGGGAAATTTTTGCTTTGCACGCAACAACTATGTAAATCACCATTAATACTCTCATAATGTCTTTATTTGAAATTGGATTTATGGCTGCTTTCCTGATCCGTTATAGGACTGGATCTCCATCTTTGCATGTAGAAATGAGTGATTACTAGTTGTATATATAGCCTTACTTATGGATCTCTTGATTTTAGTTATATGTGATTCATGGTTATATATATTTGGTTAAATAAGTAATGTCTTTATCATCAATTGTATTTATCTAATAACATTCCTTCTCTTGCTGAGAACGGGTTTATTACCATGATCTTTTAGGCTACATATAAACATTTAATGTAACTTCCTTGATTATACCAAATCCCTCTTGACCAGTTATAAGACCGGCTTTCCATCTTTGCATTCACAGATGAATGAGTACTTGTTGCATATTTAGCATTACATTGGGATATCTTGATTTTAATTAGGTGTAATAATTCTTGATGGATTTATCGCTGCTCTTTTGATCCATTACAGGACTGGCCATCCATCTTTGCATTCATAAATGAGTGAGTACTAGTTGTATATTGCATTACATGCGGATCATTTGATTTTAATTATTTGTAATTCTTGGTTATTTATATATATATATATATCTATGGTAAATCAGTAAAGGCTTTATCCTCAATTGTATTTATCCAATAGCATTGCTTCTCTTGCCAAGAATGGATTTATTACGCTGATCTTTTAGGCTAAATATAAACATTCAAAGTTACTTCCTTGATCAGTGATTGTCTTGGCTTTATGATTGCTCTCTTGATCCATTATAGGACTAGCTCTCCATCTTTGTATTCACGAATGACTAAATGATTGGGTACTGGTTGTATCTGTAGCATTACATTTGGATCTCTTGATTTTTATTTGGGTTAATTGCATGTATCGAATGATGTTGCTTCTCTTGCTAAGATAGGATTTATTACTACGATATTTTTGGCTACATATAAACATTCAAAGTTACTTCCTTGATTTTACCAAATGAATGTCCTGAATTTTCTTTTGTCCTAAACCTTTCTTGCTAAACAACACCATAAAGTCGCAAGGTGCTATGCGAAACAAGTTAATGGGACCGTCTTGGGGGGAGCTCAATCTTATAGTATCTGTTGTTTTGTTGTGGGACAAGTGTAGATTTTGCTAGCCTTCTGAAGTTGGCAAAATCAAAGAAAATAGTTCATGAAGGAAACAGTTGGATTATGTTGTCATTTGATAACTAAAGCTGCTGAAATAACTTGTAATTTGGCCCCCCCTAATTCCTTTTTTGGTGTCATGTTATGCATAGCCTTTTGTTCTTAATACCATGACAATAAAGGGAGAAATTGATCAGGTGTGTTTTATTATATCTTTAGCTTGAGAGTAATGAAATTAATTAATAATTGAACAATTTGAGTTCAGATTTATAATAATGCTTCGATTAATTATTTTCTGCATTCATTCTTTTTGGCCCAACTTATTTTCTGTATTCACATGAAAAAGGAAATATATGATTATCTTGTTTGATCATTTTTCTGTCATTAGATATTTCAATTCTGTTTAATCTCCTATTAGCAAAGATATCAACGTCTACTTTATTTGTGGCTCTTAAGAAATCTATTTGTGTTATTCTCCATTTTCATTATTTATATTTTCCTGCTTTAAATATCATGTATACCTTTTATTCTCTTGAAAAGATCTAAACTTATTGAGTACACAAGTACTATTGGCTGGATTGGGTCAGCAAACTTTTTGTTCGCTTTTGTTTTTGAACTTTTAAGGTGGGAAATTGTGTATCGGGTATATACATATTATACCAAGGAGCTAAGAACATCCTCATAGGCCTGGGCTTATATATCATTCAAGGAAATCTGGTGTTTACTGCATCAAGAAGAAAAGGTACACCTCATCATTTGACATTTCTTTTGATGAAACCTAAATCTTTATAGTACTGAGTTTATAGTCCTTCTACTTATATACCTCTTCTTCACCTAAACTTTGTCTGATATGAGACTACTACTACTACTACCAAGTAGTGACCTTGATACCTCAATATCTCTTTTGAAGAGAGGGAGAATCCAATTGGTCAAGCAGTGAACGAGATGATAGATGTTAGATCCAAGTGGGCCTTTTGACTTATTATATGTCTCTTATACAACCAAACTTTATTCAATATGAAACTTTTGCCACTAAGAGTTCACACGCTTTGGGCATCTCAATCTCCCAGAAGGGAGGAGAATGCAAAGTGGAACCATGGTGTGGAAAATCTACTCTAAAGTATGACTCTTTACATGTGTTTGGATCAACAGCTTACTATTATGTAAAAGAATCAAAATTGGACCCAAGAGCGAAGAAAGTAATCTTTTTGGGGATTACTTCCGGTGTCAGAGGATATCGTTTATGGTGTCCAGAGACAAAAAAGATTATATTTAGCAGGGATGTTACTTTTGACGAATCTGCTATGGTAAACCAACTAACAGTTGAAGATACCAAAGAAGTTGATGGTGTTCTAAAGCAGTTGGAGTTTGAAGGAAATATTATTTTCCCAATGCAAGGAAAGGAAACAAAAGAAGACTTCTCTACAATAAAAGAGCTAGTTGAAGAGGAGGTTTCAACACATGAACCTCAACCGCAATGAGAATCAATAGCAATCAGCAACCCAAAAAAGAACAATAAGAAAGTTTAACACAAAATGCTGCTATGAACCTAACATCCTAAGGGGACTTCAGAGTGGGTGAAGGAGAATGAGAGACACATTAGGTAGGGTGCGCTAAAGTCTCACATCGGTTGGACTCGTCCAAAGTGAAGGCCATATATGTAGTTGGGGCATGGTCTTTGACATCCAAAGCGCCTTTTGGGTGATTATGGGATCCTAAAAGGATAAAACCCTGTGCCTAAGGGTGGATAAACAGGGACAATACCTTAGGATATTCCAATATAGTCACACCAAGCTCTGCTGGGGACCTATGACCCTAAGGGACCCCATAGTGTGTGAAGGGGGAAGGGAGACATAGTAGACAGGGTGCGCTCAAATTCCACATTGGTTGGACTCATCTTGAGTGAAGGCCAAATATGGAGTCAGAACGTGGCCTTTGACATCTGAAGTGCCTTTTGGATGACTATGGGATCCCAAGAGGACAAAACCCTATGCCTACGGGCGGTTAATCAGGGACAATACCTCAGAATGTTACAACATGGTATCAGAGTCGAGGATGACTCTTTCTGTTGGAAAGGAGAGTGTCACAGCAAGCATTGATAGAGACCTAACACCCTGAGGGACCCCATAGTCTCATAGTGGGTGAAGAGGGAAGGGAGACGCAATAGACAGTATGCTCAAGTCCCACATTGGTTGAACTCAACCAAATTGAAAGCCTTTAACATTCGAGGTGCTTTTTGGGTGACTGTGGGATCCCAAAAAGATAAAACACAAGCTTACGATGGCTAAACAGGGACAGTACATCAAGATGTTACAATATAATATTTGATGAGAGACGCCAGAAAGTTGAGGATGACTCTTTCTGTTAGTGGGGAGAGCGTTACACCAAGCTTGACTAGAGACCCTGAGGGACCCTAGAGTGGGTGAAGGGACATGTAGTAGGCAGGGTGCACTTAATTCCTACATCAGTTTGACTCATCCAGAGTGAAGGCCTAACATCCGAGGTGCCTTTTTGGTGACTATGGGATCCCAAGAGGATAAAATCATGTGCCTATGGCGGCTAAATAGGGACAATACCTTAGGATGTCACATTTATGTATAATGTAACACCAAGTGCTGCTAGGGATTTAAAACCCTAAGGGACCTCATAGTGGGTGAATGGGGAAAGGAGTACAGTAGGTAGGGTGCACTCAAGTCCCACCTCGGTTGGACTCGTCGAGAGTGAAGGCCATATATGGAGTTAGGGTGAGGCCTTTTGGGTGGTTATAGTGTGACACCAAGTGCTGCTAGGGACCTAACACCCTAAGGGACACCAGAGTGGGTGAAGGGAGACGTAGTAGGTAGGGTGCACTCAAGTCCCACATCGGTTGGAGTTGTCGAGAGTGAAGGTCATATATAGAGTCGATGTGGCCTTTGGCATCCGAGAGGCGTCTTTTGGGTGACTGTGATCCCAAGAGAACAAAACCATATACCTACGGAAGGCTAAACAGGGACAATATCTCATAATGTTGTAATATAATAAGTGAAGGGAGACACAGTAGGCAGGTGCGCTCAAGTCTCACATCGGTTGGAGTTGTCGAGAGTGAAGGTCATATATGGAGTCAGTGTGGCCTTTGGCGTCTTTTGGGTGATTGGGATCCCAAGAGAACAAAACCATATGCCTACGGGCGGCTAAACAGGGACAATATCTCATAATGTTGCAATATAATATTTGAGCTGAGAGTCGAAGATGGCTCGTTCCGTTGGTGGGGACAGTGTCACACCAATGAAAAGGGGAAGGGACCTAACACCCTGAGGGATCCCATAGTGAGTGAAGGGGGAAGGGAGACGCAGTAGGTAGGGTACACTCAAGTCCCAATTTAGTTAACCTTGTTGAGAGTGAAGGCCATAGATAGAATCTGGGTGAGGCCTTTGGCATCCGAGGCGCCTTTTGGGTGGCTATAGTGTGACACCAAGTGCTGCTAGGGACCTAACATCCTCAGGGACCCCAGAGTGGGTGAAGGGTGAAGGGAGATACAGTAGATAGGGTGCGCTCAAGTCCCAGATCAGTTGGACTCGTCGAGAGTGAAGGCCATATATAGAGCCAGGGTATGCCTTTGACATCCGAGACGCCTTTTGGGTGACTATACGATCCTAAGAAAATACTATGTGCCTATGGGTGGCTAAATAGGGACAATATCTCATAATGTTACAATATAATATCTGAGCTGAAGGTCAAGGACTTAACACCCTATGTCACACCAAGCCCAATTAGGGATTTAACACCTTGAGGGACCCCATAGTGGGTGAAAGGGGAAGGGAGATGTCGTAGGCAGAGTGCCCTCAAATCCCATATCAATTCGACTTATCTAGAGTGAAGTCCATATATATAGTCGGCGTGTGATCTTTTGACATTCAAAGCACCTTTTGGCTGACTATGGGATCCCAAAAGGAGAAAATCCTGTGCCTATGAAAGACTAAATAAGGACAATACCTTGGGATATTACAATATGGTATCATAGCCGTTTGTTGGTGGGGATAGTGTAACACCAAGTACTATTAGGACTTAACACCCTGAGGGACCCTAAAGTGGGTGAATGGGGAAAGGTGATGCAATATGTAGGGTGATACACTCAAGTCCCACATTGATTAGACTCATCGAGAGTGAATGCCATAAATGGGGTTGGGGTGTGGTTTTTGGCATCCGAGACTCCTTTTGGGTGACTTTAGGATCCCAAAAGGACAAAACTATTTATCTATAAGCGGCTAAACAAGAATAATACCTTAAGATGTTACAATATAATATCAGAGCCAAGAGTCGAAGATGGCTCTTTCGGTTGGTGGGAAGAGTGTCACACCAAGCCCGACTAGAACCTAACATCCTGAGGGGCCTTTAAGTCTCACATTGGTTGGACTTGTTCAGAGTGAATGCCATATATAGTTGGTGCGTGGTCTTGACATCCGAGGTGGCTTTTGGGTGAATGTGGGATCCTAAGAGGACAAAACACTGTGCCTACGAGCGATTAAATAGGAACAATACCTCAGGATGTCACATTATGGGTATAAAAGTCATCCAGAGTGAAGGGAGATGCAGTAGGTAGGGTGCGCTCAATTCCCATATCGGTTGAACTTATCTAGAGTGAAGGTCATATTTATAGTCGATGCATGACCTTCGACATCCGAAGTGTCTTTTGGGTGACTATGGGATTCCAAAAGGATAAAATCATATGCTTACGGGCGACTAAATAGGGACAATACCTTAGGATATTACAATATGGTATCAAAGTCAAGGACAGCTCTTTCTGTTGGTGGGGAGAGTGTAACACCAAATGCTGCTAGGGATTTAACACCTTAAGGGACCCAAAAGTAGATGAAGGGGGAAGGAAGACGCAGTAGGCAGGGTGTGCTCAAATCCCGTGTCAGTTGGACTCGTCTTTTGGGTGACTATGGGATCCCAAGAAAACAAAATCATGTGCTTATGGGCTGGTAAACGAGGACAATACATCAGAATGTCACATTGGGTATAGGGACCCCATAGTGGGTGAACGAGAAAGGGAGACGTTGTAGGTAGGGTGTCTGAAGTCCCACATCGGTTGGACTCATCCAGAATGAAGGCCATATATGTAGTTGAGGCATGACCTTTAACATCCGAGGCACCTTTTAGGTGACTTTGGGATCCCAAAAGGATAAAACCGTGTGCCTATGGGAGGCTAAACTGGGTCAATACCTCTTTTTGTTGGTGGGGAGAGTGTCACACCAAGTGCTGTTAAGGATCTAACACACTGACCTCATAGTTGGTGAATGGGGAAGGGAGACGCAGTAGGCAGGGTGCGTTGAAGTCCTATATCAGTTAAACTCGTCCAGATTAAGGTCATATATGTCTAGGCGTGACCTTTGACATCCAAGACGCGTGATCTTTTAGGTGACTATGGGATCCTAATAGGACAAAATCATGTGCCTATGGGCTTGTAAATAAAGACAATACATCAGGATGTTACATTGGGTATAGTGTAGCACAAAGTGCTGCTAGGGACCTAACACTCTAAGGGACCCTAGAGTGTAGCATAAAGATGCTTGGTCATATATGTAGTCTAGGCGTGACCTTTGACATCCAATGCCTTTTGGGTGACTCTGGGATCCAAAAAGGACAAAACATTGTGCTTACATGTGGTTAAACAGGGACAATACCTCATGATGTTACAATATAATGTCACACCAAGTGCTGCTAGGGACCTAATATTCTGAGGGACCCCATAATGGGTGAAGGGGAAGGAAGACATAGTAGGTAGGGTACACTCAAGTGTCACAGTTGTTAGACTCATCCCGAGTGAAGGCCTTTGACATTCGAGACGCCTTTTGAGTGACTATAACAGCCCAAAGCCATTACGGTCGGTTAAACAGGAACAAAGCCATCCTCGGCTCTTTTTTGTTGGCGGGGAGTGTCACACCAAGTGTGTTGATGATATGTTGATAACTTTAAAGAATCAAATATGATTTAGGCAAGGTAAAGAAAATTCTAAGGTATTGGAAACTGACACAATCCCTTCTTTTAAAGGCTAGAGGGAACGAATTAACAAGGCACTAAATGAAGGTTTAAAGTACAGTTATTAACACCAGCGTTGTGACTAGGCAGATATTCCATTTCACGCTAAATGCACAATTGATATATGCAAGCTTGAACAAAGAAACAACATGGTCATAGGCGTTTGACCGTCCATCCTAAAATGCGAATGGAAGGAAATGTGGGGTTGTTAGTGGAGAAATTTATGCTCTGATTCTTTTTCTATTGGTTTAAGACTTCATTTTAGTTATTCACTTTCCATCTTTACTTATTTTGCTTATGTTTCAGACTTGAATGACAAGAAAAAATTAGCACTGACTTAGCAGAACTAATCTTTGGATTCTTTCAGTTTGGTTTAATCATTATGAATTTCAGAACTGACTTAGCACCAAGCTGCCAAGCCATGTCCTTGTTCATCTCTTCAGATTAGTTGCTTAAAGCAAGGAGGATTATCTCTTCAAGGAGAAGAAACAAAAACATTTTATGCGTGTTTCTATAGCAAGAAGCAATTCATAGATAGTCTCATATAATCATATCATGTGGAAACATTTAACTTACTTTTCTAAAAGTTGTAATGTCAGGTATAATTCACGCGAAATCTTTACAAAGTTTGAGAAGTTTGCCGCAGTCTCAACCAAACAATACCTTCCACTAGCTGAAGGAATCTCAAATGCTTGAATATGAGCATTTGCAACATCTCTCACGTTCTAAATTCAGAGATGTTTGTGCCCCTGCACCAAAAAGTATGGCTAGTCTTTATAAAAAGCAAAACAGTAATATTTGTATAGGAGCCAAACGAAGAGGATTTTCAACAGGGATTCCAATCAACCAAGAGTTCTGAAAACAATAATAAATTAGATCAACATTCAATCAGATTTATTAATGAAGAAATTTATTGACATTATGGCATTATAGATTTGTTAGTTGAATCACTCACATTTCTCTACTTTGTGTTATTGATAGAAAATGAGTACAATATATATAGTAGGTTTACACAATCAAGGAGAGTAAATCAAGGAGAGAAACAAGGAGGGAAACAAGGAGAGAAACAAGGAGAGGAAAACAAGGAGAGAAAAACAAGGAAAGCACTAAGTATTAAAAAATTCAAATTTGATTTCTAACACTCCCCCTCAAGCTGGAGAATATATATCTAGCATTCCCAGCTTGCTTCGAAGTCCTTCAAATTTGATCCGAGGAAGAGGCTTGGTCATGATGTCTGCAACTTGGTCTGCTGAACGAATATAATCCAACTTGATGATTCCTCCTTCAACTTTCTCTTTAATGAAATGCCTATCAATTTCAACATGTTTAGTTCGGTCATGATAGACTGGATTCTTGGTCATTTCTATGCTAGCTTTGTTGTCACACCAAAGGTCTAGGGGGCCTTCATATGGAATTCTCAACTC
>QFDD01007184.1:0-13537 GCA_006871305.1 Vachellia collinsii
GTAGGGTCGAGTGGATTACAGTGAATCAGTGAAAACATTAATGAGATAACAAAGTGGGTTTTTCAGAGAAAATCTAAGTGTCCATAATGATTGCAACAAGAAAAATAAATAGTAAGAATCAGGGGTCCTCGACCGTTGGGCAGTTTCAACATGTTCCCGAAGATCTGGACATCATGGATACTAAATTATCATATCGTAACCGCTTGACTCAACGTCATTAACAAGTTTTAAAAATTTGTCAATGTCATTAACAAGCGGCATTGATAAGTCCTCAAAAAACTTGTTAGATACTATATCTCATGATCAGAATGTAATCGCAATTCTCGCAAAAAGATGGGACACACAAAATTATAATTAGCCATCCTATTGAAGCCATGGACTAACAAGTTTTTTCACTGTTTTCGGTAGCAAAGGTCAAGTGGGAAGAGTGCAAGTGTGGATGGAATAGACGATAAGATTGAGCATATGTGGTGGGGGGTGATTGATGAAGAGCATAGAATACTAATAATAATTGAGTGGTAGTAATTCATTCGTGGTTATCCCCTAACGTTGTTGCCCACGTCCTTGTTCCTATCATCATTAGCGACCTAGGCTGCGTGTTTTACTTGCCGTGAGTAACAACCTTTACCACCTCAGCTTCGTTCACCCAACACCCATCCCCTCTCTTCATATCTATCACAACTCCTCACAAACTCAAACAAATTAATACCAACACATTAAAAAAGAAAGTCTTATACATTATACTAATTAAGATGGCTAATAATTTGCGAACACCGAAGCTTCATAAATATCATTGATGATAACGTTTAGCAGGTTTCAATTGATATTTCTTTACTGTCCTGTCTCTATATTCTTTCTATTCTTAAAAAATTTAAACTACACTGGCTCAGTAATGAACGTCACGCACACAATTAATGGTCCGATCCAGAACTACAGACATAACCTCGCGCAGTAAAACTCTTTGCCTTTAAAAGTATTGCACCCATCAAGCCACCATAATTTTGCCAATAAATAACACGAGAAACAAATATTCCTCTCCTTTTTTATATGTGTGTGTGACCGCACGACTCTTCATTCTACTAATCTACAGAAACAGGGGAGATAAGAGAACCAGATTCGAATACAGAGATTCAGTGTACAGGAAAACTAGTCTCCTTCTGGGAAGGATCGGAGAGTCAATCCAGGCCCTGAAATGAATTGCATGCCGTTTGAAGTTCTGTTTCTCGGGAGCCAAAAAGTTGAAGAAATCAAGTGGGAAAAGGAGCGATAATCCTTGTTCTTCCCAAAAGAGTGTGTGTTATCTCGCGTCTGTTTTAGATCCTTTTTTATAGTATTTTTTAACGGATCTCGGAATATTATTCTATTGTTCGCATAGTGGGTGATTTCTGGCATAAGGTAAAAAGATTAAGACAAAATTCCTTGAGCAATCTCTACATCTCTGTTTTCCATGACACAGTCGACATTTTTATGTTCAAATCTTATGATGCTGGGTTTTGTGAATCAGAAAGGACATTATGGAAACTATAATTTTGAAGGAAACAAAATCACCACGGGGAAATGATGCGCAGCCACAAGCACAGGCATTGGCGACGAAGGCAGAAACGGTACAGGTAAAATGCTATTGCTGCGAATTGATGGAGGAAGGTACAGTGGCATACATTGGAGGCGTGCGAGAGAGATACCAAGGTCGTTGGATTTGTGGGCTGTGCGCAGAGGCAGTGAAGGATGAGAAACAGAGGTCGGAGAGAGACATTAGCACGGACGAAGCAATGAAGAGCCACAAGGAGTTCCGTCAACAGTTCGCGGCGGCGGCGGCGAGCCCTCCCAACAATCCCACCGAGGATTTGATAAAGGCCATGAAGCAGCTGATGTTGCGGAGCTTGGAAAGTCCTAGGAACCAAGGGATGACGTGTCGACCATTGGGCAGATCTCTGAGCTGCTTCTCTTCCTTGGCAGGGGTGCAGAAACAGAGCGACCATGGAGAAGGTCGTGGCAGAGCAATTGGTAATGCTACCTGATGAAACCACAAGCAGCTTATTGGAACCACATTGGCCTTAGCGATGTTTGAAAACAGCGCTGAATTAAAATTCTTGGTCTCGTCTTCATTGAAGTCCTGTCTCAACAATGACCATTAGCATGGTATTGTATATATATATTGAAATGTTGAATAATGCGATGGCCAGTTCATTAGATGTTTATGTTTGGGACACTTCTCATCAGTCTGAATAAATTATCCTTGTTCCTCTTTTAATCAGAAAAGAGAGAGCCTGTTCGAGAGTAACTGGTTAATCGTTCTTGTTTGTGGAAGGCTGAGCCATAATAATCAGAAAAGAGACAGCGTTGGAGCAAGAGGAAAGTAAGACCCTGTTTGATTTAAAGTAGAAGAAGGGAGGCGGGGTTAATTAATGGTAGATGAGGTTAAGTAAAGAAAAGTTATGAGCTTTGATTCAAAGAAAGGTGAACGTAGATAAGATATTTTAATAATTGTTGTTTGGTTTAGAATGAAAGGTGAGAGAAATAAATTCTAAATTGATAGTTATATCTTTATTATTTTAGCAAGGGGCAAGCAGAGTGCATAATACTCACAACACACACGAGCTAGCCAGCGATTGCCATTTGCCAATCTGCCATTCTCAGTTTGTCCTCTGTACATTGTTTGGCATTAGTTGCAAAAATGATATATTCAGCCATACGTAGCTTCAAATTTCATATAGCAGTAGAGTCACTAAGGTATTGTTAGAGTAAAGTGAACAATTTTAAACCAAAATGAAGAAAGCAATTTTGGTAAAACGAAAAAGAGTTGATATTTAAAGCAAAGTTGAGGTGTTTCAGGATGAAGAGCATCTACCTAGCAGCAACTCACTACACTTCTGCACATGAGAAACATAATAGAACAAAGAGAAAAGACAAAACAGCTTTATCAAAACAATATTAGTAGAAAAATCATTCAAATAAAACTTTTCTAAAAGGCATTATGAGAAACCAGGATGTGCAACCAAACTGGAATGTTTTCAGCATTTTCAACTTCTATCATTTTTATAGGGCATTAAAAAAGTTCCAACTGAATTGAGTTTTTAGGTAGGCTCTTTCAAAGAATTTTCACATTGTAATTTTCATATGTACAAGTATAAGTTTACCTATCATAGTCGCTTTATGGTAACTTATATGGGAGATTCATTTAACAAATAAAGAATACATATATATACCTTTTTTTGCCCATAAATACACATATTTATATTTACAACTTATAAGATTTATGAAGCTGATAAAATATATCAACTAGCATTTTACTAATAATCTTTACAGGAACATAGGCCACCAGAAAAATAATGAAATCCCGAAGAATCTCTCAGAAAAATATCCCTTTTAGATAATAGATACATCTTTAAAAAACACATGGCAATTCTTGCATAAGAGAATGTTCTAAACAATACGAACAGGTTTTCTATGCTTGCTTATCAAGAGTCCATACGTTGCTGCTAGTTTTGCACCATCGTGGAATGAAAATTCCTTTTTCTGATACTCCTCTAATTCATGAAGAACAGAGCTAATGTCAAGTGCATATCCTGTTTTCATGCACTCCAAGATTAAAATCTCCAGTCCACGGTAGATGTCTTTAGCTTGGGGATCGATCAAAATCTCACCTTGATTCCAAGCCTCCCCATTGACATCGCTGCCCTCATCTTTTCTTTTGTCCATTACTCTTAGCTTGCTCGCCTCAAGCCCACCTACAAATCATGGAGCATCTTTCTTTCATCACGAACTTTCATCTCTCTGTGTTGTCACCACCGTCATCTCTCTCCCCTCTTCTGTATCTTCCCTCAGGACGCTTCTATAGATTCTGGTGGTCAATGGTGGGTCAAGGCATACGAATGTTTGTGCCCACCGAAAGTTGAATACATTCCGTGGAGGGATATGATATTGGGAAGGATGAGTGGGTTGCCATGGATGGATCATCGAACTACCTAACAGATAACGACGTTGAGAGTAGAAATGGTGAGAGAGTCAGTGATGGAATATTATAAAATTAACATGGGTAATCCAATCAATTTTAATCTCCAACTTTCTCATCTTTTCAAATGACTCCAATTTCAAGAGTTTAGAGAGAGGAGGGGAGGGTGAAGAAATGGACAAAAATTGATACCTCACTTCCCCTTCATTTTTTCCAACCAAACGCATTTATTTCTATCAAATCCCTAACCTACCCTTCAAAACCCCACCCAATCAAACAATGCCTTGAGGGAGGGGGAGGAATATGAGAGAGAAACGGAAGAGCGGAAGAAAATATCTGTACCCTGCGAAGTTAATGGTCCGTGCATTAATCATTTGACTGCCCCACCCTCCAATAATTGGAGGGTCCTACGTAAGGAGGATCTTATCCCAATTAGGCAGAGGCATATGACTGGGTTTTGGTACAACGATTTCACTTCGGGTTAATTATTTCGGCTCCCCCTTCATTTTTCAGTGGTTTTATTCCCTGATTTTGATATTAACCATAAAATTACTAATATTTTTTTATTTAATTATGAGTATTAATATTTTAAATAAAATAAAATTTGAAGGATAAAAAACATCAGTTTTAAATAAGAGGGACAAAAATCAAAATAAGGGTAGATTTAAAAAATTAAAAAGTGTATTTAGAGCTTATTTATCAACCACTTTCATAGTTACTTTCATGAAAATTAAGATAAAACTTCTCTCATATACTTTGAATTGTGTACAATCACTTTTCAAAAGTTAATCCTAAATAAATTCTAACCCTTTCAAATTTTTTAACGAAAGTACATATATTTTTTTTTTTGAAAAAACTATTTAAAATATTGCTAAATATTAAATGTAACCGCCACGCAATAGATATCCCTTTACGTTATTACTAATTCTTTCAAAATATTGTTTCTAGGCTCGCTTTAACGATCGAGCTGGGCTTTGGCCCAACGTTCTATTTGGACCCAGCGATGACGCCCTTGTGTTTTCAAATAGCTCATCTGTACCAAAAATAACAATAAAAATAAAAGCCCACTCGGTGATTTGCCTGTTTAGGCATCACATTGCCCATTTTCTCTTCTTTAATATAATAATATAATCTATATACATTTTGTTGTAAATTCTAGAAGTGATTCTAAATTCTGAAATGCCCCTTCTCTGAAAATAATGACCGAATAAATAGAAAATGTCTTGTGAGAATTTCCTTGTTGAAAATTTGATTCACCAGTTTTTGATAAATGTCGATTTTTTTTTAGCTAAAGTACATGTGTGTTTATATTTAAGGTAATTCCATTTAAGATATTATCAAATACTAAATATGGACATTTTCACGTACCGGAAACATCGGTTGGAATGCTCCCACCCAAAATAAATGAAAATCAAGAGCAAGAATCCAATTCGTCAATGTAGATAGGGCGCTCACCCATATGCAGAAAGCATTACAAGTTGACACTCTCGGTGTCATATAAATAGCCACAATTGATATCATACAAACATTGGGCCTGTTACGAATAGTGCTCCAACCAGCGTTTCCATGCAATTTGAAATAAAAATGCTCTTTTATATTTAATTTGTATACTATAAATCACGTTGAAACAGTAACTTACACTATTAATCTAAATAGACACATTATGAACATGTTTAGATATAGGATTGAAACCATGGTTTTATGTGACATGTCTAAAAATCATGGTTTTGTGTGAGCCACACAAAATATGTCTAAAAAATACAGAATAATTTTTAACTCTCAAAACTATAGTTTTGCATGAGCCATACAAACATCATCAAATTCTCCTGAATAGTTTATAACCCTTAAAACCACAATTTAGGGGTAAAAACCATGATTTTTTTAAAATATATTATTTTCAGCTTTTTCAGAAGTTATTCTCCAAAACGTATATCTAAAATAACTTTTACGTAAATTGAAATATAAACTATTTTGAATTCAAACATACTGTATGTACTGTAATTAGATCTGGATCTCTTATGTTTTTTATCAATGGCATCTTAATTAAGTACCATCGTATGGATCAATTAAATATTAAATTTGCATCCCATTAATACCATTGCATGTCCTTCTTCCCATGGTTAAATTCGCATGTTGAATGACGTACCTTTCTTTTGTTTTTGTTTGCCAACAAGGACGTACCTTTTTCTTTGTCGGAATTTTCCTTAGACGTACTACGTGTCTGACAATGATGAGATGTACTATCAATGTAAGCATATAGTCAAATTACCTGAACAGCCTTGTCGGTAAAAGCAATGAAATGCAGCAGAAAGAGGGCACGAATACGTAAATAAGAACTTCCCGGGGGGGAATTTATTTAAACACAAGATGCAATGTCGTAGAGACGTACCCATGAGCAGTACTACATATGAGGCCCGTTTGAGTCAAAATCAAGTTCATCTTCCCCAGCCTGTCGATTTTCAGACTCCAGACGTTGTGGATTACCCCTTCATCAGCAGGCCAAGATGATGCACATGACCTTCTACTGGAGCAAAAAAGTGACCCTCCTAATCGACTCCTGGAAAACCGATTCATGGACGAGTTACTCCTTGAGTTTGCTCGCGTGTCTCCTGGCCTCTGCTTTCTACCAGTATCTGGAGAATCGCCGCCTTCGCCTGAGGGCCATTATGTTCGAGACGCCGTCTGCTGCGACACCCCAGAATCAGATCCCTATTCTCCGACCGAATCTTGCCAGAGGCAAGAACAAATTAGGGGTGAAGTTCGCCGGAGCATTGATGTTTGGTTTTAATTCGGCGATCGGATATTTGCTGATGCTGGCCGTCATGTCCTTTAACGGAGGGGTCCTTGTGGCGATCGCTGTCGGTCTTGCTATCGGCTACTTCTTCTTCAGGTCTGAGGGTGATGAAGAAATTTCTCTAGCCGCTGACAGTGCCTGTGCCTGTGCCTAGTTATAGATATTTGGGTAAGATCGATGGTGGTCGAATTACCTCTTTACACCTCGAATTCACGTCAATTGTGTTACACCTATTTTTTCATGGTTTTTTTTTAATTATTTTCTGGGAATTTAAGATCGGGGTCTTTCGGTTTCCATAAATGTGTTCCAATCGCAGACCACATACTTAAATTATAAAATGGATATCATTTTGGAGTAGCTTTGGTTTGGTTTGGGTAATTGCGAGAAAATTTAAAACTGCATTAAACAATTTGGCGGGTTCAACGATGATGGAGTAGGTTCAGATAAACTCATAAACGCGATGTGCCGCAAATGGAGCATGTTATTTATTTCCCTGCTGATGAGAAGAACGGTTCAAAGTTGGCGTGGGAGCAGAAACTGGGAACACATTTTTTATTTTACCAATTTGGACAAGGTGATCTTTGCGTGGCAGTCTGCTGAATTGCTGCAAACTGATTAACGAATTGCTTGTTCGCATTCGGTATTTGCCATTGCCACGCAAGGTTCTGATCCCCCGGTCCCACAATGAAGCGTCATTCAAGTTGACGACGGAGGAGAGGCACCCCACTCCAACGGTGGCGGAGACAAACAGCATTGGATCTATAATAAGAATGGATCGTGAATAATTAAATGCCGATTTTCATAGGACATCTGTAATGTTGTAATGGTTGAGTCGGTTTAAAAAACCGTCCGGAGATTTTTAGTAAAATATACTTTAGAAAATGGAGTTTTAGTCATATTGCATTTATATTTAGATAGGTTAGTTTCAAAATAACTTTTGGTAGAATGCATTTATGTTTAAATAAATGTTGGAGAAGTGATTTTTTAAAGAAAATTATTTAAAAGGGTATGAAGATCATTGATACATATACATTATTTTACAAATTATGATAAAATGAGAGAAAATAAATGATAAAAAATGGAATAAAAGAAAATATATTTACATTAATTAAAAATAAAAAGTTGTCGAAAACGCCGGATCCCGATTTGCTTCGCAGAAATATCATGATGCAGGTTGCACTATTATTGACCGCTGTTTCATTTTCGTAATTTAGACAATCCTAAGCCTCCCTTAATCACCCAAAAAAAAGAAAATTAAAATCTAAGTGGAGGTCCAAGGATGCCCTGGTTAACAAGCTAAAGGGGGGAATGGCATTTAAATTCCAAAGAGTTAAATTATACAGAAATTTTATTAAGAAAAAAGTTGCAAATACCAATATTTCGACAACCATAAACAGAAATATAAAAAATTAGATCTAAAAATGAGTCCCTAAATACAGCGCAGATCTGGAACAAATAGTGTAACAATGCGGACGTGCATCAATACTACAATACAAAAATATTAAGCAAGCATCCTATCTCAAAAATTAGAGAGAAATACAAGGACGTGCAGAAATGGTCAAAATTAGGATCTGCAAAAGAATAGCTACAGGAACAGAAGTTTACGCCTCCATTAAAAAATTGCACTTGCTGCGGCAGTCACAAGTAGGTATCAGCTTGAGCATAATCATTGCTTCCCGACACATCAAAATAAGCTGGCTCAGCCGCTGTTTTCTATAACAAGACAAGTGCCTAGCATGGGCATGCAAGGCAGATTTCATAGTGATGACCACCTGATTCAAATCAGCGAGTGACACAGCAAAGCAACAGATAACATGGAATGAAAGCTGCTAGCAGATCTTCCGTTCTCCGTGAAACCTTTGCCCCCCCATACTAGCATGAACAACGTCAAAACATCACTATCGTTCATCTTCAATTTTTAATGAGACTAGCTCACTTTCTTGCTGTTGGTTTCTATACTTCAAATTATTAGGAAGCCATCTGCAAAGACTCTCTGGCAAGAACCTGGTAGATAAAAAGAATAGATGTCTAGTTGTTTTTTTAAATGAATGAACTACAAGTGATTGTCTTTCTTAGAAAAGGAACAAGAAAATACATTAGTGATTCTTAGTCCACCAATCAAAATTCAAAGACCTCAAAATAGATGGTAAGTATTCTAAATGTTGTTCTTCGGCCCAATAATCACATCACAAGGTTAATAAGAATTACAAATGAATGACCTGAAGAATATTACGATGAGTTGGAAGCAAATGAAGAAGCCAAGAGGAATTCAGTTAGTAATATACTTGAATCTAGTCAGGATAGCAGTGTGAGACAAATTTGAGAGTCAAGGGAACAACAGAGAGGGCAAAGAGAGCAAATTGGAATTTCCATAGATAGAATACTAGTAGCACTTACATGTTTAGTCTCTCACAAACTGCCCGACGAACAGAAGAATTGAGGCCATATGCTATTGAGTTGAAGAGGCCCTGCAACAAGTAGAGGGAGTACCACAAATTATTGATACATTTTCGTACCTCACGACACAGAACTTGATGTTCAATCTTCGTATGATATAAAAATCTATAATACAGGATGCCAATTGCAGGGCACTAATTGGAAATGGCAAAAAACATTTCCATGTATCATAAACTACACCAATGGCAAATACTTCGTTTGTGCATACTTATTCTAAAAGATGATTTAGTATGCCAGTTCAGCTGGGAAAGTTCTACAGTGTTGACCAAATTCTGCGCTAACAGGTTATAGAGCAACAATGTAATCATGCGAATATAGCTGAAGTACAACGATTTTGTCATACCATGAGGGCAGCTGTTCCAACATCTAGAAATGAAAGCCAAAAGATCTTATGGTCAGGTTCAATAAAGTCATGAATGCGGTTGATGGTGCCAAATGCAAATGATCCTATTAGAATCAGAGGATAGTATCCCCAGCGACTCACTGCCTGCAAAGTAAAACAAGGATGCTATAATATCTTCACAGAGGAGAAATGCAGATGAGACAATAAATATAGTTTCAGTTTAAGCAATTCGTTTGAGAACAAACAATAACATGCTAGATTACAATCAATATGCCACATTACAAGAAAAGGAACATATAGAAAATGAACAGCCCAAACAAAGAGAATGTTATAGCATCCTTGTAACTGCTAAAAGCTTATCCTTTGTTCACTTATTGTTGTTTTCCTTCCTTTAAGGAGGGGAGAGCAAAGCAGGGTTCCTCATCCACATGCATGGATTTTTATATTTCTGATATTGTACAAGTAGCCAGAGTATTAAATACCTTCATGTTATCTCTCGTATCTGAGACATAATTTCGGTCTGAAATACCAACTGCCATCTGACATTCACAAGAAAATGGTAAGGTCTTAAATGTTCCTGAATCAATTTTGCTTGGGGAAAAAAGTCAGCAAATTTGAGCACATACACGGGTTGCATTGTTCAGCATGCGTATTACATGAAAATATGTAAACCCATTGTAGAGAATTGCACCCCAAAGTGGCATATAAAATGTGATAAAATGAACCGCCTGCACAGGAAAAGAAGTTGATTTTAGAAGGTAGAGAGAAAGGGAGCTTTTAAATGATATTTTACAAAGAAAGGTTGCACAGTACATCTGACAAAAGTTGCAGAAAAATGAGGCTTCTCTTGTCATTCTGCTTTTTCTCTCTTGAATATTTACAAAAATGCATTTAAAAATTGATGTAAAAAACAACAGCATAGTATTTATTACCACCAACCTCATTTAGATAAAGTCATCATAAAACCTTAGTGTTTCTTATCACTAACTTATTTATTAGACAGAGTCATTATAAAGAGCATACAGGCCAATCATAAAAGTCGAGAGCATGCTGAATTTTAAGCAGAGCGATGCTGATAATTAGGGATTTGATTTTACAGAATTGCAACATGGACTTTGTTTCCTCATTGGCAACCATGCATTTATTTCAACATTCAACACAATTTGTATTCATAGCATGAAATATTACATTCAAAAACAAATGGGGCTTAAAGAAATTATGTGAAATCGAAATATGAAATAAAGGACTCATTGTGTACTTTAAAAGGAAATCTGAAAAAGGAAAAAATAAACTTTATTTTTGAGAAATTAAAATACTTGAAAATAACATCAAGGTAGGTCTTGCAAATAGTACTTGCCTTCCCTGTGCGACCCATTTGACTTGAACACCACGTGCCAAAATGTCTATGGTCATTACCAAAGGAGCGAATGACTGTCACAACTAAGGAGGTACCTATAAATAGTAAAAAAAATTGTCAAATGAGCTCCCTGCAATTAAGGACTTGAACTAATTACAAAAATGGGTGGAAACTGGAAATTAAAGTGGAACTAGGAAATCAAACTATTATTGGTAAATGGATAAAACCAAATAGTCAAATGCAAAATAGATTTCTTCCAAATTTTAATTTCCTCTTAACAGTCAGGGTGTTGAAGAGTTACCGGAGGAAGAGATTATGGCAAAGTTGCCCATTCCATAAAGTTAACAGGTTAAAAAGTTGATCATCCACAAATACATACCCCAAACATATAGATGAAACATGGCCTCCAAATCTTCAACATCTGTTTTGTGCCTAACGACAGTGCGATGAAGGGTAAAAGCAATTGTTGTAGTCCATAGGAAAGATGCCACACAAAAGAAATGTGTGCTATAACTCTGAGCATAACAAAAGAAACCTTTGGATGGGTCCCTAAATAACAACCAAATCATCAATTAATGAACAACTTAACATACATATGAAGGAGATTGCACTTGATTCAGCAGACATACCCTACCATGTTGAAGAAACTGCAAAGCATGTCCTGCAGTCAAAGAAAATGTCACATTGGAGCACCTTACCAAAGGCTCTAAATTCTGAAAAAGAAAATGAGGCAAAACTCCATACAGCCACAGGGCACAGGCATGATTTATTTTCTAAATTTCAAAATTAAATAATTCTGAATCACACAGCAGTATTAGTGATACATGCAAATTAAAGAAACCAGGGGCAACAGGACAGATTGCAGAAGTTAGCTGCTCAACTTAAAGTATACTTCCAATGCAATTAGATTTTTTCATTAAGATGCGGTTTTACACTTAACAATCCAGACCCAGGAGTCAACCAACAACAAGCAAGTTTATAGTTTGCTTTGACTGTAGAAGGTTATTGTAACTACCAGGTCACTGTCAAATCAAATTAAACACTTTTAACTACAGTTTAATATTTACACTCTTAATTCCAGTCCTGATCATAATAAGGTAAATCACATTCCCATGCGGTTTGGCCAATATCAAATTGTTCCCATGTGGTAGAAAGTGCCTGAGTCAACTCCTTTACGGTTTGTTTCATTACTGATTAACCACCTTGAGTATTTTTTTTAAACTTAAACTAACATTTTACAGTTAAGATTGTCCCCTTGATCCTACAAGCTCTGCAAAAATGTCCAAAATGTATGTGAAACTTGGTCATTTTAACCTTCGTTTTTTAATAAAATTTGCATGTAAAAGTAAGAGGTTGATTAAATGGTATTTGAACCGATCGTGAGAGAGTTAAATAACTCAGAAGAAGGCTGAATTCAGCCAAACCACAAGAGATAACTGCAATTTACCCTCAAAATAATAATTAAAGTAAACTGGCAATGCCTAACTTTGGCGAGGTATGTGATATCTCAAGTACTTCCCTTGAAGGAGACTGAAATAATGCCGTGATTGTCGATCCAATTCATGTTTCGACATCAAAATGGTAACATATTTGAGAACTAACAATTAAAAGCCATATGAAATTGTGGTAGTAAATAAAGAATTTATATCAGGCGAGAACAAGAAGAAACCAGATCTAAACACCAGCAACTAAATCCGAAGGATCCAAATAAGGTGGAATGAGATGCATACAGAGAGGGCAAGGTAGAAAACAAGTTTGAAGGAAAACTTGCGGAGCTCCTTGAATAGGACGTAGCAGAGCACAATGAAGCTCGACCCGACGAACGAAAGGCTCGACGCTCCGGTGTTCACGGCCGACAAAATCCGGCGATCGTTCGCTGTTAGTGCACCGGCGACAGACACTAAGGTCGCCATTAGCCCAAGTACTAATCCGTGTTGACCCTCGACACTCTATTTCTGCTTCTTTTGTCTTCTATCCGGTGTGTAGTCGCGCGCATAATCTGTATCAGAATCCGTTGGCTCCCAAACAAAAAAAAAGAGGGAAGAAGAAGTTGAATCAGATGCTGAGTTCAGGTTCGCCTTCACCCTCAAGAGAGAAGAGGTTAAAATAAAACAAAATTAAGGCAGATTGAAGAACAAACAATACGACGTCGCTTGTACTCCCAGACTAAGGACTAAGGTGCTTGTTTGCTAAGTAATTGACACAAGGGTGGGTTTTGCCGCTAGTTCGAATCTCACAGTCCACGAATTGTGTAGCTAGCTAGTTTCTCCCACAGTCCTTTTAAGTTAAGAAAGCATTTAACTGATGTTCACAAACTCTGCAAAATCAATAAATATATATGGTTTGAATTAATGATACTATGTTTAAGAATTATTCTACAACTCTTTAGAAATATTAGGAAACAGTACTCTTCAGGATTAAATTAACACTTTTTATAAAAATACAAAATAACAAAACTAGCAAAATATAATAGCACTCAGCAAGAGATAAAAGGATTTCCGGTCTTTAAGATTTCTTTGTTATTCTTATATCTCTTATTTTCTAAAAAATTGTCTCAAATAAAGCGATAGAGGGGTTATTTATAAATATTGAATATATGCTTAAAGAGACATCTCTTAAATTAATGTAACTCTT
>QFDD01007185.1:0-15692 GCA_006871305.1 Vachellia collinsii
CTGATCATTGGAATAGACTCCAGTAAATTTTTTCAAATCAACCAAAGCCAGTGAGCGTAATTTTGGAAAGTTAATAATCTTCACATCAAGATGATGCCCTTCCTTAGGCACAATAGTCTTCATAGACTCACAATCAGAAATATCAACTGTTTCTAGGTTTTTAAGCAGCAAAACAATAGAAAAGGAGAAGACATTTTCTAATTGGCCACAAGACTTGATCTTGACAACTTTTAGCCTCGAGAAGGAGGTGCCTCTAAGATTAGTGTTGTGGCTTATTGCCGTCATATTCTGTAATTTGTAGAGATGAAGTGATTCTAGAATCGGGAAAACATAATTGAGATTTAGCAACTCTTTTGGACCAATGATGCATTCAATATTAGAGTTACCTTCAACGGACAATTCTTTCAAACATGGAAACCCTTCCAAATTCAACTCATAGAACATATTTTTAACACCATTCAGTTCCCCCAGTAACATCTTTGTTACGCCTCTCAACAACATCTTCACACTCTCTTGATAGTGAATAGCATTTCGTTCTTTTATATGCAATGCCAAAACTCTTGATGCTTCCTCCTTCTCTGTGGGCATGGAAACCGTGGTAGAAAAAAAAAACGAAACAGAAAAAAAACAAAGAAATTATTAAGTGGGTGATACTTTTTTAGCGGGTTAAGATGTAAATTTGCTATAAGTATTTTTATTAGGAGTAATGCTATCTCGAAAATTTCTAAATGGAACAATGTTGCCTTTTATCATTAAAAATATTAATTTTTAACATCAATTTTTAATGATCAACGTTAGTTATTTAATATAATTTGGCAAAATTACTCTACTTTGAAAGAGCAACTCTGCCCCTAATAAAACTCAAAGGGCAACTTTGCACGTTACCCCCCTTTTTTAGCTAAAAAATTATATTAAATGTCATGACTAATAAATGTGACGCACTTATTTTAACAATTATTTTTAAATTATACAAATTATAAAATTTATTTAAATTAAAAGTCAAAAAAATATTATAAGATCAACTTAAAGAAATAAAAACAACATCAAATTAAATATTAGGGAAAATTGGGGATAAAACCCAATTGAAGAATTAAATGGCCATATGGACCTAGTCAAAAAGGGACCTGAATGAATATATAACATAGTTAAATGAAAAGATAAAACTACCCTTAAAACATTGTGGAAACCTAGTTGTATATATAGAAATTAAACTTGATTAGTTGCATATTTTTCCACTTTGCTATTTGTAGTTTGCAAAATGGCAAATATATAACTGAGTTTCTACAAAAGTGTAAATGTGCAAGGTAGAAAAATATGCAACTGAGTTTCCACAAAGGTGCAAATGTGCAAAGTGGAAAAATTTGCTACTGAGTTTCTTGCATGTGAAACTGAGCTTCTAGGATATGCAAGTGAGCTTCTATGAAGGTGCAAAACGGAAAATATGCAATTGAGCTTCCTAAATATGCATGTGAGCTTCCACAAAGATGCTGATAACAAAGTGAAAAATATGTAACTAAGATTTATACATATGCAACTAGACTTCTACAATATGTAAGTGAGCTTTCACAAAGGTGTATAATGGGCAAATATATAACTAAGCTTCCCAAATATGCAAGTAAGATTCTACAAATGTGCAAATAGTAAAGTGGATAAATATGCAACTAGAATTCCATAATATGTAAGTGAGTTTCCACAAAAGTGCAAAATGTCAAATATGCAACTGAGCTTCCTAAATATACAAGTGAGCTTCTACAAAGATGCAAATGTGCAAAGTGGAAAAATATGTAACTGAGCTTTCTATATATACAACTGGACTTCCAAAATGTTTTAAGGGTAGTTTTGTCTTTTCTTTTAAATGTTATACATCCATTCATGTCCCTCTTTGGCCTCCTTATAACCAATTACTTCTTCAATTGGGGGTAAATCCCCAATTTTCCCTAAATATTATTATCTTAATGCACAACAATTTGTTTACTGAGATGGAGTACATCTGATTTATTGGAATCACACTATTATTTTTAATTAAATAAAGTTCATTTGCAAACTTTGTTACCGTAAAAGTCCTGTCATCTTTATCTAATTGTGAAAGATTAATTAAACTATTTATAAGAAATATAGCTTATATGATATTATGTACCCTCTTATTTTATAATGAATACATAGAATGATTAAACTTAGTGAGGGTGAAACCGAAAATAAATTTTTAATACCTTTTTCGATTCAAAATGAAAACTTTATCGGCCATGAAGAAACTTTCAAATAGTTGATTTATCTTATATAATTTATCATTCCTACCTATGCTTTTAAAAAAAACTATAACAATAAACTATGTGATCAATACAATTTTATAATTAAAAATATAAAAATATATATTCCTAAAGCATGCATCCATCCTTGTGTACCTGGCATCTTGAAATCGCATTGAGAAAGCCACCCATAATCTCCAATAATAATCTTGTAGCTATCCAACTTGTTGAAGAGCAAGTTTCTTGGTAGAACTGCTACATTTGGTAAGCATATATCCAGATTCTTCAATTGATGCAAGTGCCTCAGCTCAGCCAGAATATTGTTTCCACTATGATTTTCTTCACTCGCCCATTTCACACTATTTCTCATATACAATTCTTCCAAACTATTCAACGTTGACAGCACATTAGGTGGAATCTCTCTAAGTTTTGAGCAATTACTGATGTCAAGCAATTGCAACTTATGTAATTTGTCTAATTCAGTTGATAGATTTTGAATTATAGATCCTGCAAGGCTAAGAATTCTCAATTTCTCTAGCTTGCCTATAAAGGATATGTCACCTAACTGGCATTTCTCTAAACAAAGCATTCTCAAGTTTGTTAAGCATCCAATTGAAGCACAAAAATTTGACACATCAATACCAGTCAATATCAATGCTCTAAGTTGTCTAGCTCGCTTAAAAAAGCCTTTTGGTATATTGAAAGAAGGATTAGGACTGTCAACATGGAAAATTTCAAGTCTAGGACAACTTACAGAATTTGGAAACTTATCAATGATATCACAGTTGCATAAAGATATACCATTATACTTCTCAAATTTATCTTCATGAGGCCACTCTTTTAGTTTCCCATTTCGCATTGTGAATAAACCCCGCTCCTTAGATGCTATTGATAAGGCGATCTCACGAATCATATCATGCATGTTGAAACGATCATCCGAATAACTATCTGACAACAAACTTGAGTCTTTGAGCTTTTTAGTCAATTTGAGTACTTTTTCACGAGTTTCCTCCATTGTAAGAAACCCTTCAAACATACCCACACCGATACAATACTTCACCAATTCCATAATTAGGGGGTGATAGCCCAATTGTGCACAGAGCAAGAAAGTGGACTTGAGCTCTTCATTTTCAAGATAACTAAAGCTCAATTCTGTTGAGAAATCCACAAATTCAACCACCTCAGTGAATTCTTGTCGTTCCAGTTGACCAAGCGTCTCTTTCCACTGTGAGTAGCTCTTGGTTCGTAGTGTCTTTCCCATTGTAACAATTGCTATAGGTAACCCACCACACTTTTTGGAAATCTTAGTTGCTAATGGCCCAAACTCATGAGGTTTATCCACCATTCCAACTATTTTCTTGAACAAAACGTCAGCCTCTTGGTCCTCCAACCCTTTTATTTGGAAACCTGAATTTTCTTTCAAAAGCATTTTATCAAACACTACCTCTTTACTTCTTGAAGTCAACAAAATCTTAAGCATTTTGGAATCACCAATTGCTTCTTTTTTTGCTTGCCCATCAGCACTCGTTCCTTCTTCTTGCTTAGCCGAATCTGGACTAGGATTGACATCATTTATAGGTATCCCCAACTTGTTCAAGTCTAACTCCGCCCAAAGATCATCAAGAACCACAAGAGTATTCTTCCTTTCCTTCTTAAATATATCTCTTAAGCGACTTGCTCTTCCAATCTCCGTTTCTTCGCTTAATCTCGCACCCAGTTGATCAGCTAGTAGGCCTTGGATCTGCTTTATGTCTGGATTTCTTGTCACAGTTGCGAAGATAACCACATCAAACACCTTATCTATTCGAGCTCTATTAGCCACTTTTTTTGCTAAAGTTGTTTTACCCACTCCTCCCATTCCATAGACCCCAACCATTTTGATGCTAGTATCTTTCAACACCTTTGTAATATCCTCCGTAACTTGTTTTCTAGAGTCAAAACTTTCAAAATTGCTGACAGATAAAAGGAAGTCTATCGACAATGGTAGTGAACCAGAAGAAAGTCCATCAAAGAATGAACTTTTGCAAAGATTGTCAACTTGCCTTGCCAACCTACAAGCTTTCTTGGCCAAGCGATACCTCATCCCAGGCTTAGGCAAATACCATTTTGAACACACAGTATAGGGGAAGCGTTTATCTTGCCAAAACTCATCATTTTTGGTAATTATGTCATTCACCTCATCTAACCATTTTAAAAAGAATGGTACAGGAGCTTTGCCATTTCGATATTCATCAGCAACCAGATGCTGCATCATGTCTCTTTTTTCTTGGAGCTCCTCAACAGATTTCCTTAGCTCCTCAACTCTGAACTCATATAGGAAATAGTTAAGAAACTGTTCCTCTATTGTTTTTATGAGAAAGTTTGAAACTTTCTCCTCTGATTTTTCGAAGGAAGGGCTCAATTTTCTTATGACAGGGATATTCTTCAATAACTCCATTTGCTTGGAAAGACTACAAGGGGGAAATAAAATTTCAATACACAACGGAATTAGAAATTGTATGCCAAGGGGAAGCAAATATTAATTCAGCCTCGGATAATGAAAAAAACAGAATGAAGGCCTACAATGTTTATCATGGAATTTAGCCAATTTGGCCCATCCATTATAAGACAACTGAGTTGTACAACAAGCTCATCATTTTGACCTTAATTCAAATTCAATTTAGAATGTACATGTAAGTTAAGAGCCTAATAATGATTCTGGGTCTATCCCTCTCTGAATGAATCATTGTCATTGTCTGGTATTAAAAAAATCCAAGGTAAATTATGGATGAATTGAGGGGATTATCAATTCAATTTTAATAAATTTTCAAATAAACATTTCATAAAAGATAATGATATTGAAAAGACCTATGAAATATGCACATCCCAGAATACGACCACAAATCACGTGGCCTTGTTTGTTTTCTTTTTTTGTTTTGGAAACAATTTTCTATTTACAAAAACAAAAATTGTTTGGTTTGTTACTTTTCAATTAATTATTTTGTAAACCAAAGAAATCAAAATTTATTTTTAAAAACAAAAAACTTAAAACAACTTTTACAAGTTTCCTATAAGGATTGACCTATATCATGATCATCTTTGAACCCTAAGAAGATATCCATAAGTACATTTTTTGTTGCTGATGATATAGTTCTTCTAGTCAAAGAGGAGAAGAAAAGTCTAAACTTATGATTTAGAGAAAGACTTTGAAGTCGAAGGGCTATCGTGTAGGAGCAAGACAGAGTATATGCATTGCAATTTTGATAAAAGATAAGTTAGAAATGATTTGGAAGTTAAATTGGGAGATCAAATCAAGACAGAGTACATGCATTGCAAATGGTAAAGTTTAGATATTTGGGATCAATTACACAAAAATATGGTGAAATTGATGGAGATGTTAATCAAGGAATTCAAGTTGGATGTTGCAAA
This sequence comes from Vachellia collinsii, assembly GCA_006871305.1. Taxonomy (NCBI): domain Eukaryota; kingdom Viridiplantae; phylum Streptophyta; class Magnoliopsida; order Fabales; family Fabaceae; genus Vachellia; species Vachellia collinsii. Next base: position 5,655 of record QFDD01007185.1, read on the forward strand.
TTGGAAAGTATTTGAGTTATTTGTGATTGGAAAGTATTTAATAAAGTTAAAAGAAAGCTTTATTGCAATGCTGTAAGTCCAACAATGCTACATGGTAGTGAATGTTGGACTTCAAAGGGGAAATATTAGTATAAAGTGGAGGTAGACAAAATGACAATGTTGAGATGGATATGTGATAATATCATAATGAATAGACTTTGTAATAATCAAATATGTGGACGAAAAGGCCATTGGATGCATTGATAAGAATGGTTGATTAAACAGTATGAAGTCTTTTCAAAAGACGTAGAAAAAGATCAAAGGATACACTCAGTTTTATGAAGAGATATTTTAGTTAATAATTTATTTAAAAATCTATTCTACGATAAAACACAATGATGTTATATAATTCATGTAATCAATCCCACCTAGTGGGATAAGGTCATGATTTGTCCAGCATAGGAGGTCATCGTAGCAGTAGGTTGTTTCGAGGCGAGCTGTGCAAAGCTGTGCCCCTTAGGTGATCAACCATACTGTTGGATCAAAGTCATTCTCCTATACCTTCGATGAGATTGTATAATAAAAAGTATATTTGTTAATTGTTTAATTAATATTTAATGAATCAACCAAGTATTATGTAATTATAATTTAATTTGGCAAAAAATGTAATTATAATTTAATTGTTTCTCATATCCAAGATGATTCAGCCCAAAGAGAAGGTAGGAGGGCCACTTAAGAGGAGATGTATGTGGACTCCCATAGGCACTATGATGGGACTCCAGTTTCCCAAGAAACTATAGAAATTATTGTAAGTTATATGTTTGTAATTAAATAATAGCTTGTATTTAATGTTATATTTAATTTATTAAATATTATTGTTATTTTTTTTAACGCAAGAGCGTATTCAACATACTAATGCTGAGCTTAGAGAGTGTCAAGGATCAACCATAGACTCCATTGCCTCACTCAAGGCAGTCCTGGAAAGGGGTGATCAGCACCCCTAACGACTTCCTAGGTATGGTTTTAAAGCAACCGGCACCTCATATTTTGTTGTTGCGTCCAGGTGACCACATCCAAAGTCAGGAGGCAAAGTGACGCTTTGGTTGACAAGCTGCATGTTAAGTTCATAGAAGAGAACAGTCACAGTGTGGAGGCCACGATGTAGTCCCAGCTATAGGAAAGTCAGGCGCGTTTGTACGTAGGCACAAGTGGAGGCTCAGCGGGCTCAGATGAAGATATGGAGAGAGGCTGAAAATGGCATTTCAAATGGCACAGCCTAGCATTGCTCCACCACAGCTCCCTCCTGTACCCAGATTCTTTGTGACTCCCCCACCTCAGGATGACTCCCAACCAGCCGTACTGGCCAGCATGAGGAACAGCCTCCCGAGGATCTAGAGAATCGAAAGGTTGATCCTTGAGTTTTTGTTTTTGTTTTTTTTTCAAGTTGTATTCATTTTAACAATTTATTTATGTTATGACCTCATCTTATATCAGATTGTAAAATTAATTGTTCGTTCATTAAACATTCAGCGTGACTTGTAACTTAATTTGTTGGTTAAAAAAACAGTTTTAAGGCGTTAGTAGTGGTTATTGTCTCAACCGCTACAACAGCTAATATTAAAAATAAAAAATTAAATTAATTACTTTCGTAGTAGTTGTTCTTCCACTACTAATGTGCTGTGATAAAATTGAATATTTTAATTTTGTTGCAGACATAAAACCGCTACAAAGTCTAATACTCAAATAATTAAATACATCACAGTTGTAGTGGTTACATAACAGCCAAAGAATCCAACGGTAAAAAAACTAAAAATATTAAATTTGTAGTGGTTTTAGAATCACCATAAATTTGAAATTTAAATTTGAAGTTCTCAAACATCTGATTAACGATCAATAACTTTAGAGCGGTTTAAAAACTACTACTATATTTCAAACATAAGAAAATTTGAATTTAAGTGCTTGCCCGTCCATGAACGTCCAAATTCCCGTTTTCCACTTTGATCTCACACTCTATTGTCAGTATTTTTGCGATTTTAGGAGATCTACCAATGCAGAAGGCATGGATGAAATTGCCTCGTACGTCTCCATGATATTTGGTCAAACTGGACAAGTTCTTAGAATTTGCTAATAGACTTGGCTACATTAACAATAAGATTTATTGTTCATGCCTAAAATATAGTTTCAAAAAGTGGCGTCCAAAAGATATTGTAAAGGAATACTCAATAGTGAAGTCATTCCCTCAAAGTTACAGACAATGGGAATACCATGGAGAAACTAATGCTTTGATGAGAAAATATAGTCCTACAATATCATAAGTTGAAATCCAAGAATACCGTGTTTATATCATTAATGACACGGTTCATGATGCTTTTGGGGTTCATGATGAAATCATCGTAGATGAAGTACAAGGTCTATAACCTCAGTACATGAGGAACAAAGAAGCTCAAAGTTTTTTTGAACTCATGGCAGAAGCCAACAGGCTCTATATATATTCTAGTTATGTGAAGTACTTAAAATTGTCATTTTTAATTAAATTGTACTACATTAAGTGCTTATATGGTATCACTAATAATGGCATATCAATGGCATTATAATTATTAATCGATGCAAAAGAATATCATTCTCACACTATACCATTTGAAGATGATCTTCCCTCATTCGCCTTTCATTGTCATGGTGCATATCACAGTCCAACTTGTTCAAAAGGTAAAACTTAATAGCTTAGTTCAATATCATTGGATGTACATTTCATAAAATGATGCTAAGTTTTACGAATCTATTCACACACATATATAGACACAAGTCCACATGTCAATAATGACTTTATCTTCACCTTACACTTACAACTTCTAAGGGAATTTAAAGTCATACTCTTAGGAATAAAGTGTGGTCAGAGGGTTCAATGGCATAAGGTTTGATTGGGGATGAGATCTTCAATTTATGTTCACGTTCCTTTGGAATCCCAACTCAGAAAGTACCAATACCCACATTATAGAACGATATGAGATCGAGTTGAAAGAGAACCTTACCTACAAGGCAAAATAAAAAAGAATCATGGATGCTAGGGACGAACAACTACGCGACAAGACCATAAGATTGCTAAAAATCTTCTAAAAAGGCATTTCTCTGGATGAAGCTACATAGGAGACAGAGGAAAGGATGAGACACGAATTTCCTCACTTTTTTACACAACGTATGATTCCTACCTATCTTCATTTGAATTTTGGGGACAACATTCTTAAAAAGTAGGGAGAAATACAACATTCCTACCTATCCTGACGCCCAAAAACCCGTAGACGTTGCCTCTATAGATCCTAGAAGCATTAAATAGAGACAATAGGTATTGGAAGGGTAGAAGTTGAAGTTAAGGCAAAGCACATGAACCCTCATGGTTTTGTGCAGTTTGTCACAGCGAGCAACTTTGCGAGGCACCTGTCACTTACATGTGTTCGCTCCGGCTATTCAACGTCATAGATCACATCAGAAGCAAAAAGATAAGAGGATTCTCTCTATTAGGGAACCACTCCTATGTTTTATTCAAGTGATTCCTAAGCCTTGTGAGATTGTTCTATTCGCTCTAGGAATTTTAGATCTAGAGTTAAGACTGATTGTGGAATCTCAATTTAAAAAATTTAGGATTTTATAAAAAAAAACCCTAGTCTGGTCCGTTTTATCTTCAAATTATTTTAGAAATTTTTTCCACCTCTACTAAAAAAATTATCCAGCCAAACAAGACTACAAGAGGTGCTCCCCTCCCCTCTCCTCTTACCAAACATATCCTACTAGGTTAGTTGTTAAAAACTTTCCCTTGTTAAACACTTAAAAAGCACTTTTACGGAAGTTGAGACAAAACTTCTCTTACATATTTACCTTGAATTGCGTAAAATCATTTAAAAAAGTTATTCCCAAACATACTTTAATTAATAATAAAAATTGCCTTTCTTTCATTATTTGTACTGTTTCCAATAAAAACACGTCACATTGTATTTATTTAATTTGACGTGTTTGTTTTCTATTTTCTATTCCACATCATTTATGTCCTGTTCTTTTTTCTTTTTTTTATTCCACATCATTTATGTCACTGTTATACCCTTCCTTACTATCCTCCAAATGTCACATCGACTTCTGAAACTCTCATTCTTTCCCTCTTATTCCTCCTTTAAACTTTTTAAAATTTTAAAAAAAAAAAATTAACTCCGAAAAAGTAAAGAACCATCTACTTATTGTTTAGAATTTGTAATGAAAAAATCACAGAAAAAGAACTTGAAGATTTCATAATGATCGAGATAAGTGAAATCTCAATATGGGATTTCTGAAATTGAAAGAAAAAGATAAAATACGATCGAAAAGATTTAAATGTCATCAACCATTTTAAAAAATTCCCAAGCCACTTTGCCAAAGATGCCTCCAGTAGCTAGCTGGTGAACTGACTTGGGAATTTTTAAAAATGATTTAAGGCATTTCAACCTTTTCCCTCCTACTTTGTTGTTTTCTTCCAATTTCACAAATCCCATTTTAAAATCTCATATCTCTCTGTCCTTGTGAAATCTTATAACACATTTATGTTCTTTCTCAATTTCTAGGTTCTTTTTTTGAGATTTTCCCAACATAAATTGCCATTCATACAATATATAAACATAAGATTTAAATATTAAATTTTTTTACATTTTTTAATCTATTAAAACAAAAATGATTGCAAATAGCGTTGCATTTTCTTGTTCTTATTTGTAAGTAATATTATCTCTCATGGGCTTCATCTTAAATATAAGCAACAATTTTCCTTTGTCTAAAAATTTGATGTGCTTTTTTTATTTTTACCCACAATTAATTGCAATTCTCTCTCATATTTTTTTTCCATTGATTCTCTCTCCCTTTTTTTCCACTTATTGTCTCTCTCACTCACAAGCTTCATAAATAAGGGTATGTTTGGGAAAAAGTCATAGCATATCTCTTACACATTTATTATTTGTAACTAATTTTAACTTTTAATTTGTTCTGCGTGATCTGAGTAATTGTTATTTATAAAAAGGGTGAGAGGAAATAATCTACTGACATGAAAGTTTCCTATAAGTAGAATGTCAGAGGTTTAATCTCATATATACTCTTAAGATGAAAATGACATAAATGAATTGCAATTAGGAAAGGAAAAACAAACATATAGATATATTTGTATTTGTATAGTTTAATTAAATTATATTATTTTAATTATAATCGAATTTACTTTGGTTAAGTCATTGCCATGACCAGTTTATTATTATTATTGACCCTTAGGATTTTTAAGACATCATAACTTAATTTTTCATAAGCAAGAAATCGCACCAAATCAAGCAAGAAATCAAATGAGTAATGAAATCAAAAACAAGAACTAGAAAAGGAGAAATCATGGTCGAAATCAAAGGAATTAGAAGGCATCAGAAAACGAATTGAAGATCCACTGTCTTCTGTCACAAATATGAAGTCAAAACGCCGTCCAAGTCCTTCGGCATCATCCTCACGCCGTCCTCCAACATCCTCACTGTTGTCCTTGGTCTTTTTTTTTTTTCAAGAAGAGGAAGGATGATGTACTAAATTGTGATGATGAGTTCCATGGAACTGGAACTCATTCCTTTGGAACCGAGTTAAAATGTAACCGAGTTCCATTAGTTTTTGTGCTAAATTGTGATTATGAGTTTCGAAGGTGGGGTTCGTTGATTTCTGTGGAACAGAGTTCCGTGTTATCAAACAAGCAAAAGTGATGATTCCACTTCGGATTCCTATTCTCCAACCGCAGTTCCAAGGTACAAAATGGAGCATACTTTGTCAAGCCTAATCTTACTTCTAGAATCTGATTATGATCGTAAATCATTTTGATTATGAAATATATATAATATATTCACTATATAACCAAATTATTTTATAATGTAGAGAAATACACGAATAGACTAATACATAGGAATTTTCATGGATATTCATCACAATAAAATGTAACACGACACAAACGAAAGAAATTCTGTACAGATGAGTCAGACTTACCGATTTATATGAAGCAGCTTCAGATTTGTGAGCTACATGATGAAGGACTTTTCAACGAAGAAAACGGATAGAACTAGAAATTTCTGGCAACAATATAAAAAAAATGTTATTCAACGTAGAGATCATTGCTTGTAGAAAAATAAGGGGAGAGAACATTAGTTGCAGATAACTAATGACATTTATGGAACTTTACCAAGAAGAAGAAGAAGAAGAAGAAGAAGAGATTTATGGAATAGAGAACCAACCAGGTTACGCAGTAGCCATAACCAATTAAGCCTCTGATTTCGCCTTGTCCCCTTCTCCACTCGCTCTCAAGTGCCATGAACGAGACGACTCCAGCAAATGAGATTTATAATGCTGAATTTAACTTTATTTTAATTCATAACAAACTGTTACATCAATAATTTGGTTTTTATGGTTTAAGTTATACATGATTAAGGGCCTATACTGAAGAATAATTAAAATTTCAAACATGACTATCAACTACTGGTCTATGAATCTATATATATTTTATGACAAGTTGTTCAAGTGAAGACAAACATTGCAGTACCACGATGTGTGTCAATATTTTACTTCTTTCTCTGCATTTTTGTTAAGGAAATGTCATTGAATACTTCACTCTATTAAAAACAATTTGTCATTATTGTCAAATTCATATAAAGTCATCTTTGCTTAGATCATCGGATAAGATTAAAATATGAATCTGATTTACTTTTGTCCCGGTCATATACCTAATCCCACGCCAAATTAAACTTGGGGAACCATCTATTTAAAATGCGCAAAAAAGTTGTTGTCACTAATAATAATTAAATATTATAATTTGTTTTATTATTTTTGAGTTAATTTTTTTGAAAATATTTTATTTAAAATGAAATAGATTCAATTAGTTAAGAGTATAATTTTTTTAGAAACAATACTATCTTTGAATTATTAAATGCTGGACTAATTTTGAATTATTCACATATTTCATTTGAAGTTGCTCTTTCCCGAAATTTAATGGTATTCATAGGACGAGATGGGAACTATACATGCCTATTTCATTTGTCTCACTTCTTGTCCCGTTCTTGAACTATATGGCCATTATAAGTAGAACGCTAAACATGGATGATTGAAAATATATGATATAAATATGTAATCATACTCTTTTATTATTTTTACGACAAAAGCATAATAAAAAATTAGAAACGATTAAAATTAGAACCTGATAGGAGACATGGTCATAAATTATAAAAATAAAACTTCCATCTAATTGTAAATAAAAAGAATAAAACTTGAACCCAATAATAGTCATGATCATAAATGAAAAAAAAAATGAACATGATTTTAATGTAAAAAATAAAAAACTATAGATTTAAGGGGAAAATAATTTGAATTTAAATTCAAAATCCTTATAATCAAAAGGGAATTAAATTCAGTAGTCCATATTGAACATTATTCTAAAGTCAAAACAACACTAATAGATATATTAAAATCTTAGATATTTCTAATATTTTGTATGATTGTATCAAAGATATAATCAATTTGATAATCTTTTTACATAACTAAAATTTAAATAAAAATACCTTAGGTATACCTTTCAAAAAATATTAATCATCACTTCTTTAAAGATAAATATCAGAGACGAAACAAAACCTATTTTTTGGGACGGGATCGACCTGGATTGGAACGGGATGGCTGGAACAACCCTGCCGAAATGGACGCTACAGTTTCTGGTTCTTGCTCCCAGTCGTCCCCAACATCAATATCACGGTTTTGCTTTTAATTATTGGGGGAATTACTATAAAGTCCCATGCAAGAGAATTAATATCAGACAGGTCCCAAGAAGTTGTCAATGCGAGTAACTTGAGTTGTCATTTGTAACTGCTTGAGTTGTCAATGGGACCTTTATGATATTAATTCTCTTGCATGGGACTTTATAGTAATTCCCCATAATTATTCCTTCCCCAATTTGACAACAACAAAACGATTTTACAGGTTTTGTGGTGATAGGCTATTAATTCTAATATGGGGTATTTTAGTAATTACATATATTAAGTTTGTTATTTTCCAGTCTGTTTCCCCATTCTGTTACTACATGCGTCTCCACGTGAACAAGATATATGTAAGCGAGTATGACACCGTAGTGGTATGGAATGAGTATTCTCTTATTTCCTTTCTCTTTTCTCCCTTCCGTCTCTCTCTCTCTCTCTCGTCTGTCCCTTTTCTTTCCTATATTCCTCTCCTCCCCTGTTTCTGTGTTTATCATTAGTATCAGAGCGGTACGTTCCTCACCATGGCTGACGACACCAGATCCCAAATGATGTTGAAGGATATGGAAGATCGTGTAATGTCTGAAATAGATAGAAGGTTTGCTGCACTGACCACTCATTTCGATGGGATTCAAGAGTTACAGGGGCAAACGGTAGAACTACAGAACTTTGTTCGACAAGTTTCCATCCGGTTGGTGGATAACCAAGGTAATGACGAACGTAATCGTGAAGGGGATTATCACATGCCGACCAGATACACGAAGCTGGATTTTCCCAGTTTTTCAGCTACAGATGTGGACGCTTGGATTGCGAAGTGCGAAAGGTATTTTACATTGGACGGGACACCTGAAGGAAGGAAAACTCTACTAGCAAGCATAGCTCTCGACAATGATGCGTATAGGTGGTTTCAATATTTTGAGCGAGGGCGCAATGGCCACGTCCCGTGGAATATATTTGTGGAGGCTATTCGTAATCGATTTGGCCCTTTAAATGAAGATCCCATGGAAGAACTAATGCAGTTACGGCAAACAGGGGCATTAGCGGACTACCAGTGAGCTTTCGACAACATTATGTGTAAGCTGGATTTAACTGATTCCAAACGGATGAGTTGCTTCCTTGGGGAACTCAAGGCTGAAATAGCAGCAGGAGTGAAGCTCCTACGACCTCAAACGCTTTTAGAAGCAACTAAGCTAGCTCGTCTGCAAGAGGCAAACCTTGACTCGCTTCAGCAGTTTGCTATTACTCCACACTCCAGTAAGCCCTGTCCCACTTTTTCGAAAGGTTTGCTGTCTACCCCTTACTCTTTCAAGGTTATGCCCACCCCTGTTAAGGAAAAATTTATGCCTCTAGAATATAAGAAACCCCTTGCATTACCTGTTTCTAATTCTAAGGGAGTCCTAGGGCGACCCAACTTTTCTTTTAAGCAGAAACTCACTCCAGAGGAGTTGGAGGAATGCAGGGCCAAGAATCTCTGTTATTATTGTCGTGAGAAATATTCTCCAGGGCATGATTGTAACAGCAAGAAAAGATTACAAATGTTTATGATGGAGGTTGTTAATGATTCTGTACCCAGTGATAATGAATGTTCCTTTGATGAACAAGAAATGCCTACTGTGGGGAAAGAGGTAACGGATCCTCAACCTGTCATTTCGCTCAATGCTATGCAAGGGGAAGCAGGGATCGACACGTTGCGGATCGTAGGACATGTAGGGAAACGTCTCATCCATATTCTTATCGATACAGGGAGTACCCATAACTTCCTGGATGTCTCGGTGGCTAAGGAGGCTAATATTAAAACTCAACCTATTTGCCCTTTGAAGGTTACAGTGGCAGGGGGGACTTCACTATGGGTTCATGAGCACTGTACCGATATGCCATGGTCATCGCATGGAGTGCATTTCAAAACAGATGTATATCTACTTCCTTTAGCAGGCTGCGATATGGTTATTGGGATGCAATGGTTAAGAGAGCTGGGTGTAATACAGCTTGATTGCAAAAATCTGATCATGAAGTTTGTTTGGAACAGTTTACAGGTTACTTTTACTGCAGCAACAGTGGGAAGGAACAAAACCATACCCGAGAATAAGATGATGAAATTGTTACAGAAGCAACCTAAGATGTTGTGTTTCCAAATTGTGCCCATACCCCCATCGGATGATCGTAGTTTAATTCGAACACCAGTATCATCTTCAGTTCCAACAGTAATCACGACTCTGGTGCATGATTATTGTTCCATATTTAATGAACCCAATTCACTCCCACCAAGCAGAGGGGACCATGATCACAAGATCCTCTTGAA
>QFDD01007186.1:0-14044 GCA_006871305.1 Vachellia collinsii
AAGCATGGTTATATAATAATGTTTGATTTTTATAAATATTGATGTGATCATGAGGCACCTTTAAAGCCATCACCATCTCCCAAAGGTTCTTCCCTCATTCCTTGACCGTGATTTTTAATCTGAAAAGGTCCATAATTTAATTTCTATTATAGAAAGCGCGGGCTAATAACTGACATCATGTAATACGTAGGTCAAAACTATATCTAGTTATAATATCCAAAGATTATGCGACAAGTCAGCCTAATTATTTCAAATTAAGCAGCACTAATAGTTCTGTATTATTTTTAACAAGAAAGTTGTATATTATGATCAACTATATGGTATGTCAAAACTCAAAAGTGATCATCCATATCTATAATTATATAGTAAATATTTTTGTTTTATATTTTGTCACTATTTTTGAAATTTAAAAATAACAAAGGAATAGTAGATATACGCATGGTTGTCAGAAACGTGATTTGATACGTCAAAATCGCCGAGTTTACGTGTATAGTTGAATTAACTGTTCAACTCGCATGTAGACTCGGTTGTCTGTCCAACTCGCTCGAACTCGCTAAAATCGGTTATGCATAGCGCTTCATAACGGGGTTGGATTGGACACAAGTTTTGAACCCTGGAGGGGTCCCACTCCTTTCCCACCGCACCAGCTTCTAATTTGAATATTGCTAAGCTGTGTTACTGCTGTGGATTAGGGCTTCATATTATATTTTGTGAAAGTAATAAAAGCTCAAAAGATGGATTGAAACATTCATTCCACTGCAACTGAAGCAACAAATTCTTCCCTTGCTTTTGGGTTACCTACTTGCAATTATACTGCAAATTTTGCACTAAATTCAAGGAACCGATCACCCACATGAAGACCACCTAGTACTCCCTGTAAGTGATGTCTCCATTATCCTGTATATCATGTTATTCATATTAAGATTAAATATTATTACGTTGAGATTTAATATAATTTAGTATTGATATTATATCACATCTCATATGTGTGATATTATAATTAGATATGTTTATGGGCTAATTTGTATTAATGTCAAATTGAATATTAGCATTCTTTCACTTCCTGATATGTATCTCCTCCAATGAAGAAGAAGAAGAAAGGAGATCATGAGAAAGAATAAGACAATGAGAGAGAAACTTTGCTCATCCCCAACCTCTTCCCTTTTTTTTCATTGGAGAAGGACAATTCATATACACGAATACATACTTGATGTCTTTGACATTCTCTCTTTCAACTCACTGTATTAATAATTATGTGAACTAGTATGTATCTGCAGGTTTACAAAGCTTCGTGGGAAAATTGTCTGCACAAGACAGGTGTCCAAGTTGATTGATATATCAGACATACAGCCATTTAGCATTAACCACAAACAGGTAATCTTCATGAGCACAAGAGGCTGTAAACAGGTTAGGTGTCGGAGTACTAATAAATCTTGCTACACCTGGAAGACCTGTGGAAGAGAATTCTAGAGAGTAAAGAAGTTCCGCTCAGTCTAGCAAGGTAATTAAGATGTCTTCTTTCATCATTTTCTTGATCAACAAGTGATTAAATTTTTGAGTATTACAATGATTTGATTTGAGTGGTAGAGTGAGAGTGGCGAGAATTTAGAGCTGAAACAAGAAACCGAAGGGGAAGAAGAGTCTGCCGCAAAGCCACAATCTTATCGGAAAAGGAGCAGAAAAGGGGTTGGAGAGGTGCCCAGCCGGTTTCCTTTCCTCTGCAACGATGCTGATTAATTAGTTAATGAGTTGGCATTTAGACCCAAAAAAAGTGACAGAGAGGACATTGGATCATAAGAATCGTCATTTAAGAAATGTCTGCTGGCGAGTGGCGACCGCACTTGCGCGTGCGCGATGCATTGAACCCGATAACGTAGGGAATGACGGATGTAATATTATTATTATTATTATTATTATTATTATCATGCAGATATGGTACACGGATCTCATGCGATTTTTCATATACATTGAACGCATGATGGATTCTTTGGGATCATTATAATTCATCATTTTTATTTTTAAAAACAAGTGTTAGCCATCCATGTGTTTTCAAAATTGTTTGTTCAAATAATGAAAGAATAAGAACTACTTTGGGGGAAATGTTAATGATTCAGAAGAATATACATATTATATTAAGATAAAAATTAAATCCAAATATATTTCATAACATAACATATTTTATCAAAAACATTAATTGTTCAGGTATTATCCCTAATTAAATGTAAAACGTCCCAACTAATTAATCCGCTTCTGAATCTAATAATTTTTTTTTTTAGTAAAGGTAGTTTTGATATTTTACAATAAATAATTGATTTTAATTAATTTATGCATAGAGTTGTTACCATGTATTTTACAATAAGGATAAGCGATTAAGAATGTGTGGCCAACCTTGCATGGCGAAAAATAGGAAGGCAGAAGGAAGCTTGAAAGGCAGTGATGATGGACCCCATTATGTAATCAAACATATGATTGGATCGAAGATACCATGAACCATATGCATTGTCTTGGCTCCGACAGAGGCAGGATCTAGTTGAAGATGCTGCCTAGATAGGACCAAGATTGTTGTTCTTGGGCATGCCATTAACCAGGAACTGATTATGGTGCTCATAAAAAGGGATGAACTTCTCCAATTCATTAAATGTAAGTCGTTCAGATCTGATTTCTTTTATTTTTTATTTTTATGAAAAAACTTATTTTTAATGGATATAAAATCTAAAATAAAATTAATCTCTTAATTATCATATTTTCAAAAAATAACTTTTTTATAAAAAAAATTGTCAATTTTTTTTTTAAAAAAATCAGATTTGGAGCATTCAAAATTAGATCTGAATAATCTAGATCTAATGAGTTGAAGGAGCTCATGATTTTGATGAGTATCATAATTAGATCCAATTAAGTCTTAAGAGGCCAGCAACCAGATTAAATGCATGTTTAACGTCTCATTGCCTGCTGGTGGGGCTCATTGTTCCCCTTGCCAGAACTTGAGTGCTTCCTAATCCATTTCATTTAAGTCAATACGCCATAGCCAATCATCATAGACTCCATTATTGAGCACCCTTTAGAAAAATGAAGTATTGTGAGTCCAGGTCATTTTATTATTAATCCTGCGTGGTACCACGACCATAAGCCATCACGTTTGACTATGAACGTCAAAAGTACAAAAACTTCTCACGACTCTTTTAACTTTTCATCCGTGAGGTATTGTGTGACGATAAACTATCATATTAGGAAGTGTGATATTGTCAACCATCGTATGATCCAGTGGTATGAACATTTCTCAATAAGCAAAAAAGCCGTGGGGTTTCAATTTCACTTGAAACTTTAAAGCATCAGTGCATGCCTTTTTATTAAAAGAAAAAAAAATAAGGCTGCAAAAAATATTGTGAAGTTGACGAAACTAATCTGGCAACAATAAGCCAGGTCTTCTGGGCCGGCAGGTTTGCACAGTCATCTTAGCACATTTTAGGGGGGTCCGCAGAGTATAAATATTAAAGATACTGCCTTTTGGTTGCCCCTTTTGATATCACATCTATCGCAGCTTTCATGATACTCAGAATCCATGTTCAGAGTAGGAATGCCAAGGTTCGAACACCTGACCTGATCGGTGAGAATGAATGGCTCACCATCATGTCAGAATCCATGTTCAAGAGAAACAGTATAGTCGCCCCAGCCCCAACATCTGATTCACCATTTGCCTACCAGTCACCAGATTCCCGTAGGATCCTGGAGCACCAAATCCCATCAGATTTCAGAGACGATATCATGCTGTTTGTTTTTTTAAAATTTGTTTCTAATGTGTGTTATTGGTTCTAGCCCTAAACTGATCTGCTCACTCTAAACGACCCGTGAATAACACCATGATAATCCCACAGGAGCTCATTTGATCAAAGAAATTTCGCCCAATTTTCCACAAGCAGAAAGTAACCCGCCGAAGGTTAAAACAATCGAGGCATGTGCCACTAGCAGTAAGATATTGTCAAAACACAGATCAGAAGCCTCTTGCACCTAACATTGGAGAGCTAGTGCCCCGCCATTAATGTTTCCATGGCGTCCTAAAGAGGACATCCATCGTAGAATGAAGGGCACCGCATTCTGTTTTACATGCCTGCCTCTAAGAGAGGTACCACGTGAGACACTCACCAACACTGTCACCAGTATTGTCACAACTCAAATGTAACTGTGGTCATGCTTTTCAAGTGCCCGGATTACACATTATGTGGAACAACTTTCTTTCTTTTGCAAAGCATATGTATCATTGTATGGAAAACAATGTTGTTTGAAGCAGTATTAACACTAAATATGAGCATTTCACTCAAAAAATAATTTTAAGTTTTGAATATTAATTTGTCATATTATGAAAAATTAACCTCTTTCGACAATTCTAACTCCAATTGGTTATGGAATGGTCATTTGTCATTTTATGAAAAATTAATCCCTTTCGACAAAACTTAACTCCCCTTAAGTTGTGGAACAACTTTTGATTCCAAAGGAGCCAGGACTCGCCATTGTGCAACGTCAACTTGATTGGATCATTACTGTTAGTAAAACATTGTCAAACTGTTGGGTTCAGGATCTCAACCGAGTACAAGTTGAGAGTAATGAAGAACAATTCGAGCGTCAGGGAGGAACGAAACTTTCTTGGTTATAAGGACCTGGGCAGCGGAGCTAAAGAGGATGACACGGCTTGAATTCGTATATTGTTACTTCAAAAGTCTTTCAAGCAGAGAGCGATGGCACGGTGTGCCAAATTGTTTGGACAAAATAGAGTGTGTACCACATCGAGGTGGCATTGACGCCAGAGAAATCGTTTTTTTGCTACTAGAACATCTTCAGCTTAGTTTGTCTCTAAAGAGTCTACGTCCAGCTCCTGAATTGCGTGACTGAGACCCGTTCTTCAGTGCTGGAATCATTTGTCCCATATTTGAGGGTGCAGAACATCAAACTAGGGCCTAAGGCGTTTGATACAAACTTTCTGGAATTATCAAATTTATTAATACGAAACCTACAGGTACATATTCCTAAGAAAGCCCATATCCGCAGCTGCAGATATGACCTTGACCCTCAGTTTTTTGAACACCAAACTCGGCTTCGAAGGAAGTTCTTTTGCATAGGTCATTTCTCAACAAGAGAGGATCAATTACTACAGTTTAACCTGAAACAACTGAAGCTAAAAGATATGGTAGATAGGATAATTTAATGATCATTTCAAGTTATGAACGCTTTTCTGTATATATGAAGCATGAAATACCACCATACTGCAATTACCTTGCCTTCAGTCTCACACTTGCTCAGCCTCTTGTCACCCTGAGAGGTGCAGCGTCCGGAATCTCAATCATGCAGTCATCAACTTAAAATCATACATGCACCAAAAGTCGCCTAAAAGGAGGAAGTTTAGAACGAACAAGATAGTTTATTCTCGATCCTTGCTTGGAAAAAGCAATTATTATTCATCACATTGTTGGCTATAGAAGTTAGAATTTTATTTACATGGTAACAAAAATATATCAGCATACGGGCGAATGACTTTGTCATATGCACCCTTTTCATTCCTTTATATATCAACAAGAAACCAGGTATTCCTTTACAGAGAGGGTAGAAGCCAAAAATTAAAAAGACAGGACGCTGATGAGAGGAACCAAGACAAGAAAGCCATTGCAGCAGATAATTGATATCTACCACAAAACTTGGCTGGGCAATAGGATCCACCAACATCAAGCAGGATATCTGTGACGCTGGCTGTTGAACATGCTGCAGCCAGTGAGAGATAAGACAATACCTGTGGTAGAAAAACTCAATATCATTAGAGCAATGTTGTGACAATGAGACCTTGAAGATTGAGGTCACTCACTGCTCATACCATGTCTCCTAAGACGATGATTGATACGATCCTTCGTTGATGAGGTAAACATTTTATAAAGACACAGTAAGCATCCACCACCAACAATGTTACGCTCCATGGGATAACCAAACCCATGACTGTCACCAAACAGCTGCAGAACAATATGAACAAGCAAAACATCAAAAATCTCAAAGGCCCTCGTGAGACTAGCATCAGACATAACGAAGACAGTATGAACTCCAAGGCAAATCTGCTGGCGGATAGCTGGATACAACTTTTGAAACCTTGATGCCAGACACAGGCCTGTGCTTTTACCTCCTCATTGTTATTAGGCAGTGAAATGGCCAAGTTAACAAATTCTTTACAGAGTCGAGTACAGTTCACATAGAGTTGAAAGCAGTGAACTGCAACATCCCCGTCTTTTATTTGGCTATGTGATATGGAATTTTCAATAGCTTTATCGGAGAAACACACGCATCCATGAACAAATAATACTTAAGTAGTGAAGTTCATTAAACAGGCTATTGTACGACTTAATTTCTTCCTTAGCTCTATGATAGGAATATAGGAGTACCGAAGGTTAAGTCAATAAATTAGAAAATGGGAGAAGTGTGGGAACTGTCACAGGGCAGACAGGCACCATTGTATTATAGGCTATATTTTGATATTTTCCCTAAAATAGAGGCAACACTATAAAGGAGAGGAAGCATTTTTTTTTTTTGGATGATTTGGGGGTAAATATGCGGAGTTTGTTCCTTACTCGAAAAGGGAGGCTAGCTTGTTTCATGCTTTCATTATTCCTCTCGGACTCTTGTTCAAGAACATTCAATAGTTGTGCTTTTCTGCTACTAGCAATTGTACCTATATTTTTCCCACAATTCATCTACAAGCCACGACACACACCTTGCAAAGTCAATCCTAAATTCCCAATATAAATATCCATGCAACTTTTGAAACAATTGGAGCCAATAAGCAATTCCCGCTTCTTAAGAGAAAAGTGAAGAGATAATTCAATAATCTCGCCAACTTTCACAGAGCACGACGAGAGAAAGGCAGAGAATTGGGGTAAAAGTCAAATTCAGCGACACACAACCGGGTTTGTCAAGAACAACGACGGATCGTAAGGAATATAAATACAGAATACCAGAAAATGATGGAGACGGAGGGAATAAAAACAAACCAGAAAGCAGTGTAGCTGTAGAATTCAACATCCAAACACATAAAGAGAAGGGAAGCTGAGGAGAAGACGGTCTGCCCCAATCGAAGAGCGAAGCTGGCGCTGGTGCCAAATGCTCCCGGCAGTTCGTCCATCCTTGGATGCAATTGCTGCTCATCGTATATCAATCCTCCCTCTCATTAAACATGACCAATAATTCTCTCTTCAATCACAGAGTTGTTGGAACCAAATAATTTCCAAACAGGGGGAAAAAAAACTAGAAACGAAGAGAAGTAAAGCGGGGAGAGAGATGGACTCGGAAGTGTTAAGGTTTTACAGTGAATTGCGGGGAGGAATGAAATCCAAAATGAAATTAAGGAAGCGAATTTCGCATCATCTCATATTGTCCGTAGAAAATCATAATGCGTTTCGTCGGTGCGGTGTCTGGCTGGATTTGTGCACACGGCTCTTTAATTAATAATTCGACAAAATTACATTAAATAATAAGGCATGTAATTTTTGTGGCATTTATGGATCGTGTCCCGGCCTTACGTTGCACTTGCCCATAACTGTGATATAGGTTAGGATGGGGCAAGCGGCGCGCAAATTATAATTAATTATTTCTTTTTCTTTATGCAATTTTAATCACGGCATGCATCGTGAATGTATTCCCGTCTAATTGTGTTGATTAGGAAATAAAGCCAAATCAGTGGAGAATATATTCTTAGTTGTGACAATAAATTAGTAATGGCAACAGCGACTCGTATTGAGACCCCAGAGCTTACATGACAAGTATTTATGCTGCGTCCGTTCAATTGCAAATAAATAATTGGGTTCTGTGCATTAGAATAATTCATAGGGGAAATACCCGTGAACGAAAGGTGAAAAGCACAAAAAACGAAAGCTTTGGGTATATTTGATTACAATTTATATATATATATATTTTAACAATAAGAAATTAAAATTTCAATTAAATATTTAAATGAATATTTTGTAGTTATTTATTTCCAAAAAAAAATTATTTTGGAATTGTTTTCTTTCGGTTTTTATACTCATTTGTCTCGTACAACTGATAATCATCAGCAACTATACTATAAGCCAACAACTCTAGCCCCTACCATCCTCAATTATAGACCATCATCACCCACCGGCAACCAGCCGCAGACCACTATCGACGGCCGTGGCCGCCACCTACATTGAACATTACCAACCATCGCCAAATGCCACCACCAAAATCATTTCTTCAGATAGTTTTTTCCCCCCTACAAAAAAGGGGCTATAGCCCAAAAAACATTATATCAAGTCATCTAATGAGGAGGATTAAATCTCATGCACTCTCAGCTGCTGAGATCCGCAGATGGGGCAAACGTGAATCAAGTAATGAACTTATATATAAACCATTTTTTGTTACAGCATCGGCAAGACGATTTCGATGTCTTGAGAGACGTTGCAATTTTAGATCCCTCGAGTAGCTCATTAACCTCTGAATCCGATCAAATAGGAGACTTCATGTTACTACCCCTCCCATTCCTCATCATCTCAATTATATTCTCTGCACCTCATTTTCTTGAATTATAGGTCCGTGCAAGTCTAAAACCTTTAAAAACGGTCCGTTCCTTTTCTTCAAATGCAGTGCATATTCCAAGTGAATGGGTAATTCCCACAACCTAGCTTTCATTATTATCTCTAATGATTTCACCACACCCTGCGTTATTTTGAGAAGAAGAACTGCTCCATCAGCATTCAATCTAAACCAGCCAAGAGGGGGGGGGGGGGGGTTGCCACACTAATCCTTGTGGTGGAGTTATATCAGTGACAGCTCGACTATCATGGCTTTGCACTAAACCTTTCCACAATTGCATAATAACAGACGCTGGCGCCAAAGGTTTATTAAATTCTGAATAAAAACAGAATTGTTTCTCCACATCCAGACACTTAATTTTGATATGTAAGTTTCAAAACAAATGATCTAAACATTTTTTGTTGGTTTACGCCGTCTGTTTCAAAAAATAATTTCACGAAACTATTTTAATAATTGAAACTGGTCCTTTGGTTCTGCTCTCATATTTTCAAGGCCCTGAAATCAGAATAAGATTGTTCATCTTATATGACAGTGCCTGTTGGCAGAAGAAGGGGAAAAACTAGGCATATACTTAAATAAGCGCGGAGTCTTGCGCCTAGTGTGGAATTACTAGCAGAGGAAAAGAATAAAATAGTGCAGAAATCATGGAAAACCTGTGGAAACAGTGATCATAATTTATAATCCCACAAAGCCATTGACGTGAGAACGAAGGAAAATGGAGGAACTCTAGGCATTATAAGCATTATGATGATGGGAAGTCATATAATATACAAACGCCATAAAACTGGGAGTGCTGGAGTTACAACAAAAACAGAGGCACACAATAAAGAAGGTTTAAGACTCAAGCTGAGCATACCAGACGCCCTGGATCTTGACATCTTTGGGCGCTTTAGCCCCCAAATCGGTATCGGATGGCTGAACGCTCTCAAACACTCCAATCACCTCTCCGGTCTCAGGCTTGCTCTGGGAAACACTCAATGTGATCTTCCCTTTCGATGATTGAGCGCTCTTGATGTTTTCCTTTGCAAGTTCCTCCTCGTCTCCTCTGCCACCAGCCGGCAATGCCACGGCGTTGTCATAACCAGTCGAGGCACCTCTTCCCTTTGGGTCCAAGAATGAGGATCCACGGTAGGATGGTACTAGAAATTCTCCACCGAAGCTGTCTGGTTTTCCAGAGGCCACCAGTTGCTTGATGGTGAAGAGGAAGGGCACGCGCTCACCTCCCGGAAGCTGAACCGTGACGGCGGCGTAATCGATTCCGTCTTTCTCCTCGAACTTCACGTTGCCATCAGGTGAGACTTCGAAGGGTCCTTCGATCTCATCAAGAGTGTAGGTCAATCGGGTCATGAGCTTGGTGTTTTGGAACTCAGGGGGTGCATTCTTGTTGACGCCCTCGGCCTTGACAGTGAAGGAAGTTGGCTCCAGGCAGAACTTCTTGGCGTTGTATTTGCCAGGCTTGAAGGCGAACGAAGCCACTCCGCCGTCGATGGTTGGGCACTGGTTCGCCGTTCCGGTTCCCTTCACTTCCATATATGTCTTGCTCTGGATTTCGTCGTAGGTCAATCGCTTTGGAACACCTTCCGCACTTGCTCCCTGAATCCAAAACAACAACATTCTCACACTCATCACATTTTAGTCAGGTCTCAGCAGTTTCGCTAATCCTCTACCTAAATTAGCTCTTAAAAGGTTCTTCGACAGTTCAGCCTTCTATGTGATTAACGCTGTTGTGGGAGGAAAAAGTTCGACAATAGATTGAAGTCAGAAAATTAAAATACATGATCATGTAAATAAGCAGAGCCCTAATGTCTGAGCTTTGTTCCAAAGCGTGCCACGATGAAAATTATAGCTATGAACTTTGACCGTTTGATTTTAGACGATAAGCTTGCGATCACCATGCTTTGGCATAATAGAGTGGAATCGGAGATGATTATTAAGTTCATGTTCTACCACAGTGAGCAAATGAAATTCACCGATGCTACCAAGATCAGAGGGAAATTATGAGAAGTAGGGCAGCCTCAGAAATGGTAATAAGGGGAAGGGAAAGAAACATACAGAGACGACGAGAGCAGAGGTGGCAAGGGCGAATCCAGCAATCTTGGCGGCATCGGCACATTTGTGAGCCAAGTCCTTGTGATCAGAGTGAAGAGAGCAGGTGAGCCTGGCTCCGGCAGGTTCCAGACCGAAAGCCTTAGAAATGGAATGAGTGGACTTGAGCTGAGAGGGGTTGGTCCGAACGGAACTGCCCACCTTGGTGGGTTGCATGAGGGTAGCCGCCGCTTGGAGTGAGGCTGCCATTGTTGATTGCCACAAAGTGATCTCCGTGGAGCTGGAATGAGATTAACTAGTGTGGCGTTCTCTGTGTGTTGGCCCAGAATGGCTTTTCCGTTATTATCTCGTGGCTCTGCTGCCTCCAAGATAACGGATAGGATAAGGTCTCTTCTTATTGGCTGCTTCAAGGATTCAAGCTAATGCCTGTTGTTATAGGCCTATATAACATTATAACTATTCCTCTCTCTATCCTTTTTCTAATTATTTTTCTTCCCTTTTTCGCGGCCACGTTGCGTGGTTCTAATTTGATATAAAGATACCTTCTCAAAACTGGTCATTTTCAGAATAATTTCAAGAGAATATGCATAATAACGCAGATTGCAGAGAAAAATATGAGCACCAGTAATTTCAAGCTCTTAACAGTGAATGGAGTTTTTTCTATCATAAGAAACTTTGGTGTCTTCAAAAATGCAGACCCGCATTGATATTATATTATTTATATACTTGTATGGGTCCAGTTAGTTTGGGCATTTAACTCAGTCATGTAAAAGAAGCTCTCCAAAAGTTTTTAAAACAAGACCCCTTACGCGATGGATTGAGGGTTCTGTCGGAAATATAATTGCTGAAAGCTATGGGAAGTTGGGAATAAAAGGATATTTGCGGCTGAGAAAACTCATACATCCTCCTTTTTTAGAACTGTTATTACTCTTATCGGTGCGAATAGAATACTATCCATAATAATTGCTATGCTCTTATTCCCTACTAAAATATATAAAAAAAATCATATAAGTTTATTCACGTAATTAATGCATGCACCTCTCATTTTACCGTTCATTTAATTATCATGAATTGGTGAAGGTGTCACTCCACTTAATGATTTTACCAGAGAAATTTTTAGAAAAGGAAAACAAATTGCGACGTATTAAAGTATTTAAAAAGCTAATTTTTTTAATAGTAAAAACAGTTGAAAGTTTTTTTATATTTGGGTTCGGCGGACGGTTTCCCTGAGTTTTCTGATTTCTTTCATTCATTTAAAATTGTAATATCATCCTTTGGTTTGGAAATAGGCAGCGTTTCGTTCACTCCTTGATTTTTGGAACCAAAGAGTTTCTTCATGTAAGCACATGTCTTCATAATCTGATCTGAGTTGATGCTCAAGGTCTTGAAGATTGTTTGATAGGGGTTGATTCTCTAAGGCACGCTGAACACCTTGAATGCGAGCTCTTAGACGTCGCTTCTTTTTGCCAATAACGCCGAAAACCTCTTGGTTCCATAGCGATGCTGCCTTAGAACAAATGTGAATATTTTCAGCTAGACTTGAGTGGGAGTTCCAGTTTTCAACTAGTTGTGCCAAGTACATGCGGCCAGGATATAGCTGACCATAAGAGCCATATCCCCCAGAAAATCCATTTGCTTTAACCCAGTGAGAACAGGGTAAGCCAATTTTTCAAATTACTTTTTCCGCTATTAAACCAGAAATTCGGGCTTCGACAAGGACAACAATTATGGGCTTGTAATCTCTGAGAAAAGACTTCAAAACATAATGTAATTTGTTGGCTGCAGCGCCTTGGCAGTTCCATATCAAGGCTAACATAATAAATGATGGGAATTAAGGGGAGCTAGTACTCCATGTTTGACTCACCGTGAGCATCTTCATCATCTACGTAGCATCCCCTTGAGGCATCACCCAGGTCAGGGTTCGAGAGTTCCAGAGATTTAGTTAGGGACTTAAGCATGGCATCGCAAGGTTAGGAGCGGGGTCACAGGCTTTGGATTTGGCAATTTTTAGGGAGATACTAGAGGAGCTCTCTTGTGGATGTTTTAGCGGATTTGGGTCAAAAGAGGTTTAGGGCAGGGGCAACCACAGAAGATGTTTCATCCATCACCAGCAAGTCAAATCTAGAACTACTCGAGCATCCCTTTGGGAACCTGATGCCTGGCACCTTTCAGTCAACCCTCTCTCTCCTCCCTCTAGCAGGCCATCCCTTCGGAAAGCCGGAGTTTCCTTCCCTATCGGTATTGCTGAAACTTTAGTACAGGACAATGTAACCGAAGAGTGATTTTTCAGTGGGCAAACATCTTCCAGGTGGTCGTATTGACCACGTCAATAGCAAATTGTCGAAAGCCCTTCGTATTCCACGACTAGGGTTTGGTTACCTACGATAATCTTTGAAGTCAGATCTTTAGAGAGGTTAATCATAATTGCCATTCTTGCAAACTTCCCTCGATCATCGAAGGCAGTGTTATAGTCGATGTGGAGCATACGTCCTAACACTTCCCCAATAGCATGAATCACATTTTTCTTGTAGTACTTGGTTGTTAATCCAGGGAAGTAAATCGACTCCATTACTTATGCCCCATTTGTTACATCTAAGAGTTTTTGTTGGGAGTGAAAGTGAAAATTGAAGTGAGTTTTAAAATATGTTTACCATGATGGAAGGTGAAGGTGTGTAATATAATTTTTAATCAATATATATAGTTTTATTGTGAAAAGGCCAAAATATCATTAACTCTATCGATTATGCAATCCCTTTCACCTACCAACTAAAGAACTCACCATGGGATGAAGCCACCATCATCACAGAGCTTTGCCTACCCCCAGCATTCATTTCAACCATTAACATAAGAAATTTTGCAAATAATAACCATTAGATAAGAAAAATTAAGCAAAATTTCAGAAGGGAAAAAGATAGTTAGTACTTTCAACTTTTCATAAATCATCATCTTTATCCTCCAAATCCAAAGATATAAAACAAATATGAACACCTAAGTTGAAGAAGATGGATGATCTATTTAAGCCAGGAACTAATAGGTCGAAGATCTAGAGAGAACATAAAACAAAAATCAAAGGGGAGCATGGAAGACATAGACATCGATGATGGCATTAATGGGATCACTGGACTCTGAAGCTTCATTGCAAGAGACGAACGAAGCTTGGATGGCAATGAAGCTTCATTCTCAGACAGATGAAAGAGGAAGAGGCAGAAACTTGGATGGTGACAGAGCTCCATTCTAGGCAAGGTTGATGGTGGTGGCGTAGGTTGAGGAAGGAGGGGAGAAGGTGGTGACAGCATCTAATATGAGAGAGAGGGATTGGGTTGAAAGATGAAGATGATATAATTGTCAATAGATTAAATTATAATGGGTACAATAGTAATAAAAGTTGTAACTCCATGAAACTGGGGTAAGCAATGAACCG
>QFDD01007187.1:0-13349 GCA_006871305.1 Vachellia collinsii
GTGGCTAATTCCGTGGCAAATTCCGGCAAATTTAATTATTATTTAATTATTAATTAATTAATTATAATAATTATAATTTTATTAATTAATTATTAATTTCAATTTTAAATTTGTTATTTTTTCTTCTTATTTTTTTTATTTAATATTAAATATTAATTAAAATCAATATTAAATATGAAAATATTAGAAATAATATTTATTTTATTTGTAATAATTTTATATTAAAACTAATATTGTTTTAGATAATAAAAATTATGAAATTAATAATCATATAAATATTATATATAAATAAGTTATTATGCATTATAATATTATATATATTTAAATATACGTTTAGAAGAAACAAGGTTCTCGCAACTCAACTGGCAAGGGATCACGCGCGTGCACAGGAGGTCAGGGGTTCGAATCCTGGAGGAGGCAAAATTGAGAATTTATCAGGTGGCGACACGTGGCAGCTGCAGGAGGTGACACGTGGCAGGGGGCTTAACTTGAGGTGGCGTCTGACGGAGGTGCCACGTGGCATGGGCCCGGGTGAGGTGGCGGCTTGCAGAGATGCCACGTGGCATTATTATTTATTTAAAAAATAAATAAATTTGCCACGGAAAATTCCGTGGCAAACTTTCCGACGGAATATTCCGTCGGAAATTCCGTCGGTAAACATTTTATGACGGTGAAATTTCCGAAGGAATGAATTCCGTCAGAAAGTCATTCCGTGGCAAATTCCTTCGGAAATTCCGCCGGAAACCACAATTTCGTCGGTAATTCCGTGGCAAATTTTATGTTTTTTTGTAGTGTTTTAAGTAATTTTCCTCAAAAAGTCACTTCTTCAACATTTATTCAAACATAAACGTATTCTACCAAAAGTCATTCTGAATCTAACCTATCTAAATATAAATGTATTCGGATCAAAATATTTTTTCCTAAAATGCATTTTGCTAAAAGTCATTTCCCAACGGTTTTTCAAACGGGCTCTTCATCTGTGAATCAATCCAGAGGTTAACCAAAAACATAAATCATGCATGAAATCCAAACGGGGAGGAATGAAGATGAATTTTGCGATCTCTAGCTGACTTCCATCTTCCGTAAAATTCCCATACCAGTAAGATATATAAGGGGATAGGTGGGCAGGCAATCTCCGGACAGTCTTCCCATCAATATTGACGAAGCAAGAGAATAAGCACAACCCTGTCTATGTATATTGCACCGGCCGAAGGATAAGCGAGAGACCTGTAACAATTTTACGGCTTCCACACACACACTCATACAGCTTATACTTCTTTTTTTTCCCGAGCCAAAACCATGTATTAATTAAAGAGGCTTCGTTGGGAAAATTGTACACGTACGTCTTACATGCATAGGTATACACGATAAAGCGAGATTGAAAATGTATCTCTGATACAGTAAAGATGCGACCGACATAATTCTTTCGACCATAAAAGATTTTTTTGGGGTGGTTGGGGGGGGTCATTTGAACTAACTAATGCGAACAGGTCTTCCTAAGCACTTAAACAACGTGGTACTTGGATGCATGCTTCAGGATCGTCAGACTTGGAGTCCTTGCTACAGGCTACAGGCAGAGATATAGTGGTAAAAATTAAATAGAGAAGTCCAAATGGGAGGAGATGGGGGTGAAACTTATGCTTTAGTACTCGTTCATAAAGAGTACAACGCGCATTCAGATTCACAGAGTAAGCGAAACCTCGAATATCATTAACGTACAGATGGGGAAAGAAAATGCAAGAATATCAACCAACTGAATAATGCTTTGTAGGAGTGAAGTGAGGAGAGATAAGACGTGAGGGACCTTTTTATGTCCAACATATATGCAACCACCCCTGTACTAATAATTTGCCCTTGTTGCTACGTGGGCCATTCGTATTTGTGGAAACCATATATAAAAGGCTTGCTGCTATAGGTGCAGTGAGGCATCAAAATAAAGTAGATTATTGGGAGCTCACACCCACGAGTTTAGCTATTCTAGTGATAATATATAACATAGGAATTGATATCGATGGGCAGTTCAATGGGTTGGAGGTGGTGGAGTTACAGTGTGGTGAGTGTGGTAGTGATGGCAGCGGCAAGTGGGATGAGAGGGGCAGATGGAGCGCGAGCATTCTTCGTGTTTGGGGATTCGCTGGTGGACAATGGCAACAACAACTACTTGGCCACCTCGGCTCGAGCCGACGTTCCTCCCTACGGCATTGACTATCCCACTCGCAGACCCACTGGCCGTTTCTCTAATGGCTACAACATCCCCGACTTCATCAGTTACGTTGCAATCACTTATGCCTACATTCATTCGTACGTACGTGCTCTGATTTTTAATTTTCATTCATTGCTGCAGGTCAGGAACTTGGAGCAGAATCCACGTTGCCATATTTAAGCCCGGAGCTCACCGGAGAAAGATTGCTCGTGGGCGCCAACTTTGCTTCTGCCGGAATAGGCATTCTCAACGACACTGGCATACAGTTTGTGAGTGGATATATATGTTTCATTGGTAGCTACCTGGCATGCATGCATGTGCGCGCGCGTTGTGGTGGCACATAATTAATCTTTCGCTTGCAGGTGAACATAATAAGAATATTCAGACAGCTGGAGTACTTCCAAGAGTACCAGCAGAGGCTGAGTGCCCTGATTGGAGAGGAACAGGCGCAGCGTTTAGTGAGCGGAGCACTGGTCCTTATCACTCTGGGAGGCAACGACTTTGTGAACAACTACTATTTGGTTCCCTTCTCCGCCAGATCCCGTCAGTTCGCTCTGCCCGACTATGTCAAGTATTTAATCTCTGAATACAAGAAGATACTCAGGGTTAGTTTTCTCCCTGCTAATTAGTGTCTGCTCCATTATCTGCCGTCTTAATCAGTGACTAAAAAAAAGTCTTTTTCATTATAGCACGGAAGCTACAAATTATAGATAAAAACACATTTTTGGTAGCATATATAAGTTTTGAAATCGCGTTACATTTTAAAAAGTTGAAATATTTGTGTAATAAAAAAACCGGGAGTGCAGCGGCTATATGATCTGGGAGCGCGGAGGGTGCTGGTGACGGGGACAGGGCCACTGGGGTGTGTTCCGGCGGAACTGGCGGTGCGAGGCAGTAACGGGGGGTGCTCTGCGGAGCTGCAAAGGGCGGCGTCGCTGTTCAACCCTCAACTCGTTCAGATGCTGTCTCAGATCAACAGAGAAATCGGTTCCGATGTCTTCATCGGTGCCAACACCCAGCAGATGAGCAATGATTTCATCAGTAATCCCACAGCCTACGGTAATGCTATTTCGTACTTCTGTTCACTAATTTTCCGCATAGGGGTTGCTGTATGTGCATGAGCAGGATTGCGAAGCAAGGGCATGGTAAAGTTTGAAAATGATAGGTGTATATATAGGGAGAACGTAGATATGTATATAGGGCAGCTAAGAGCCATCATGAGGGTAGTTGAGAATATTAATGAATGGGAGAGAGAAACAAGCAGAGGTCCTACGTAATACACTCATACCATATGAAGTAGGAATTAATAGATGAATATGAAAGGAGGGAGGAAGAGGAGGAGGAGGAGCGGGGATTCGGATTGGTGGGGAAAAGTGGATGAGATGATGATGATGATGATGATGATGATGGGTGCAGGATTTATAACGTCGAAAGTGGCATGCTGCGGTCAAGGGCCCTATAACGGGCTGGGATTGTGCACGGTGGCATCCAACCTGTGCCCCAACAGGGACGTGTACGCCTTCTGGGATCCCTTCCACCCATCGGAGAGGGCCAACCGCCTGATTGTGCAGGAGATCTTGACCGGCACCACCAAGTACATGTACCCCATGAATCTCAGCACCGCCCTCGCCTTGGATCGCGCCCTCAATTAGACATTGCTCATTGTTCCTATTTAATTACAGTGCATTCATTTTAATTACCTGCTGCCTAGATATGTGTGTGTGTGTGCACTGCTCCATGGCTCATCTCTCTCCGTCTTGCTGTATTCCTCTCTGTCCTCAACAATCATTTTAAAGCTGCCCAATAAATCATTGTCCTATTTTCCCCCATCTTGGTCCATTCTTTATCACTGTCCAGTTGACAATTCAACGCGCAGCTTAAGCGTGCCACCTGAATTCTACTTATTCCTTCAACCGTCTCTACTGCCCACCGTTAATTTCATCTGAGATCAAAACCTCAGGAGACTCTGTTGCGGCCTCATAATTCAAATGCTTCTCGAATCAGTGGAATCAATTTTTTTACCCTAATTGAAGGTGCATTATATTTGGGAGCCCATCCCAAATGCGTATTGATGCTAACCAAGGCCATGTAATTATTTAGAAAAATATATTTATATAAATCGAGATATAATTTATGTCATATACTTATTTCATAAACAGTAAATTATGTTCAAAATGTTGATTTCACCGTTAATTCAAACAGACAATAATACGCAACATTAAAACCACGTTCCAGAGGTCTTTATGACAGGTCTCAAACATGTCCCTAAATATCGGGGGTCTACATGTGTGCCTACGTACATATATTTGTTTTCTTTTTTTGCCGATGCATATATCTGAATTTAGTTCTAATTGACCATGCATATCGAATAAAGATAAGTGAGCTGCGCGCTTAAGGTTAGCTCAGACGATCAATAAGGAGTGGGAGGTGGACAACGATCAAGAGTAGGGCTGCACATAGACCAGACCGGATCAGGTTGGAGCCCAACCTGAGGTCTGGTCTAAGAAAGGTCTCGGGCTGAATAAGGCGGCCTGAGGTTTGGTCTGGTCTAGCCTCAACCCGAGGTCGGGCTGGACCAGACCAGGTCCAGTGGACTGCCTGGACCAATCCAGGGAGTCCAGGACCCCTTTTTTTTTAAAAAAAAAATTTGTCTGTTTTTTTAAGCCTCTCATAACGCAAGTTTTTTTTTTTTTTTCAATCGAAAACTCCTTCTCCAGAGTCTCCTCTTGCTCACCGATGGCATAGCACACCATCACAATTCAGAGAATCCAGCTCCCTTCACCGATGGATAGAGGCACCAACCACAACACATTGATCTAAACAGAAGCGAAGATCAAAACAGAGGCGATCAACTTTGAGTTACAACTGTCGGATCTAAGAAATCAGTTCTTCAAGTTGCAGATCGTCAGCCTACTTTCTGTTCCTCCACTGCAGAGTGCAACAGAGGTGGTGAAGTCGTCGAATGTTCAACTACGCAGAGGCAATTGTCGGAACTTCTCAAGGGTGGTTCTGTCCCCTTCTCAGATCAAAACATGCATAGTCCAAATGAGCAGAGTGCCTCACCGGAGTGGAACCAAGTTTTCGTCTGGAAGATCTCCATCTGGAATGCGACAGCGATGGCTGGAAGATCTCCGTTTGGAGCTGATGACTGGACTTGAAGATGAGGACACGAGATGCTAATTGAGCGGCGGATGGGGGACTGGATGTGCTTATAGCGTAGGGCTTCTTGCCCTATTCCATTGGAGAGTCAAGCGCTACGTTTAGATGCAAAGTAAAAAAAAAAACAAAGAAAATCGGGCCAAACTGGACCAGACCACTTGGACTGAAAGTTTGGTCTCCTGTCCTGTCCAACCAGAGGACACTGGTCCAATCCGGTTGGTCTTTGTCTTGTTCGGGCCAGCAAATTCCTTAACGGACCAGACCGGGTTGGGTCAGAACGGACCGGGTTGGACCAGACCACGGGTTTTTTGTTCACCCGTAATCAAGAGTTTAATCATATAATTAAATGGGGCCGGCCTTCGAGTCTTGCAACAATGAACGGTCTAGGTGCGACTCCTATGGTCCTACTACGCACTTTAATGCCAACAGTCAAATTTCCAGAGGTAACGTCTTAAACGGAACTTTTGTACCCTGGTACAGTAAAAAAGTTTTCCCAGATACTACATTTTTAAAAATATTTATCCATATGCTACAGTTAAACTCATTATTCAGGTGAATGAATTTGAAATTGAACTGACCTCATTCACCTGAAAAACGAGTTCAATACAATTTCTCTAAACTTATTCAGTTGGTGAACGAGTTTGATGAATCATATTTTTTTATTATATCCTCTGGGGGCCACCCTCACCCCAACCCTTTAAAAAAAATATATATATATATATATATATTATTTTTAAATCACACACCCCAATCCTCTAAAAAAATTTGTTATTATTTTTAAATCCCTCCCCCCATTGAGAAAAAATTGTTATTATTTTTTAAATATCTCTAAATTAGCTTATTAGAAAAAAATAAATCTCTAAATCTCTCCCCCTACTGGAAAAAAAGTTATTATTTTTTAAATCTCTCCAAACTAGCCATTTAGAAAAAAATAAATCATATAAATTATTTTGATAAAATGATTGACGTGAAAAATAAAAAACATTGCATTTATAATTTATATACTCTCTCACTTTTTTCAATTAAAAAAGGTCAATAAATAAACTTCAAATTAAAAAATCACTTCCTCACTGATTTAATGTCTCATTCCTCTCTCATTAGGTCTTCAACAATTTGATCAGTGAAGAACTAATGAGAGAGGAATGGAACATTAAATCAGTGAGCAAGTGATTTTTTAATTTGAAGTTTAGGCATTAGCCTTTAATTGAAAAAAGTGAGAGAGTATATAAATTACAAATGCAATGTTTTTTATTTTTCACGTTCGCTTTTTTATCAAAATAATTTATAGGGATTTATTATCTTTCAAAATGGCTAGTTTTGAGAGATTTAAAAAATAATAACTTTTTTTTTGTTGGGGGAGAGATTTAGGGATTTATTTTTTTCTGAAGGGTTAATTTAAAGAGATTTAAAAAATAATAATAATTTTTTTAAATGGGGGGAGGGATTTAAAAATAATAACAAAATTTTTTTAGGGGATTGGGGGGTGTAATTTAAAAATAATAATTTTTTTATTTTTTAAAGGGTTGGGGTGGGGTGGCACCCTGAGGATATAATAAAAAAAATATTATTTCTCAAACTCATTCACCAGCTGAATGAGTATGGAGAAATTGTACTGAACTCGTTTTTCAAGTGAACAAGATCAGTACAATTTCAAATTCGTTCATCTGAAGAACGAGTTTGATTGTAGCATATGAGTAAATATTTTTAAAAGGGTAACATCTGGAGAAAAAATTCTACTGTTTGGAGCATCAGGGTACAAAAGCCTTTTTGACGATGTTTTGATGAATTAAACAAAACCTTTATTTTAGTGGTTAAAAACTATTTTAGATATCAGTGGAGTATTTATCTGCCCTATATTTACAATTATGGTTTGAGCCAAAATCAAGCTTCCAAAAGTATTTACAAACACACACTAGAGAAGAGAATAGAGATAAAGAATTTATAAAAAAAGTTAACTTCATATGAAAATATTGCAAAATCATAGTAAGTTTCGCTTGAGAAAAATATGAAGTGGAATTTCTTAAAATCTCTTTATCTCTATTTTCTAGTGTGTGTTTGTAAATACTTTTGAAAGCTTGATTCTGGCTCAAACCATAGTTTTAAATATAGAGTGGATAAATATCTCTCGTTAATATCTAAAATAGTTTTTAAGTATTAAAATAAATGTTTTGTTTAATTCATCTAAACACCTCCTAAAACTAAAACGTTGCCTTTGGAAATTTGACTGTTGCCATTAAAGTCATCTGTTCTCTAATATAAGATGTAGTTAATATTTTTAAAAGCTTTAAAACTAAATGAATTACTTAATTATAACATATACTATATAATACTTATATGTATCATGAGATTATATATCAGTTTAATGATATTACAAGTCATACAGATTAGTTTGGAGAAAAATGATAAATATACCATTTAATTAGTTTCCTTAATTTAAAAAAAAAAACCAACTGACTGTTATATTAATGATTGGATTTAGTATTTTTTTTTCCAACAAATTACGTACCAAACAAATAGTATCAATGAATATTGTAGGCATAGAAAGTCAATACCAACAAATATAAAATACAAAACTTATAATGATTGCATTAACCATATATACAAGGTGCCAACGGTGCGGTTCTCTTGAATCGTGAGCAATGGGTTTTATTCTCGCAATGTTTATCCATGTGGATTACTGACGCCCATCTAATCCTTTAATTAATCCGCTAAAATCTCTTTTTGCACATCATTGTCAATCAAACATTACAAAAAATATGAAATTAACCACAAAATTTTAGTTTACCACGGAATATAATTATCAACGGATTTTCTGACGGAATTGGTTATGTCGCTAAATTTACCGTCACAAATTGAATTATCAACAAAATTTTAATTTCGTCACAAATTACTGATAGAAAATTCTATGGGTAATTTTGCCACGGAATATTCCGTCAATAATTTTGCCACAGAATTTTATGTGGCAAATTTATTTTTTCTAATAAATAATAATATCATGTATCACATTTGCCAACCGCCACTTCACAGCCTAGCCCTCACCACGTGTCACCTTCACCGGTTGCCACATGTCATCAATTGATAAATCCTTAATTTTGCCTCATCTATGAATCCAACCCCTAACCACCTATGTAGGCACGCGATCTCTTGCCAATTGAGCTGCAACAACCTTTTATCTTCTAAATGCATATTTAAATATATATAATATTCTATTGCATAATAAACTATTTACATTTATAATTACACACATATTTAATATATACATATATAATATTATTAGAAACTAAAAATAAATTGAATGATAATTTTAATTTATATGTTTATTATTTTCTATATTTACATTTTATTTTATATATAATATATTATTGATTGGACAATAATTTTTATATATTTATATGATTATTAATTTCATAATTTTTATTATTTTAAAAAATATTGATTTTAATATATAATTTATTACAAAAAAATTAATATTAAATTTTAGTCACAAAATTTTTCTTTCTGTAATTTCTGTGGTTAATTCCATAACTAAAAACATCCCGTATGAAGTTAGCTACAGGAAATTTTGGTCGGAAATCCAATATTTTTTTATAGTGAAATATCAAAAACAAGAATTCAGCATTCTAGCTATATACTGTAAATATTTTACTACATATATGGTTAGAAGAATAATTTTTGCAATAGCAATTGCAACGGGCCAGTACGTAGTCCGAAACTCCGAAGTCCGATAGAGACGAGCATATGGACGAGATTCCAGCGATTCTGATAATACTCCCAATGGAAATAGATGCTTTAAAAGAGATTATTGTTTAGAACGGAGGGCTTGCCCATTTTCAGTGAGCTTGTGTCATCAACTCACCTAATTCTTTTTATCAAGAGAATATATATACTTACTCAACTACATAACCCACCTCACTTTATAGAAAAAAAATAATTCACGATTATTTATCAATTTTGCTTACTTAATTAATGATTAAACAATGGTTGTTGTATTTCTCTCTCTTTCTCTCCCCTTAAAAATCTCATTTAACATGAGCAAAGGTGGAAAAACTTTTCAATTCGGCAAAGAATAAGTTAATTAACGTTTTTTTTGTTTTTGATAAGTTAGTTGAAATCATACTGGGGAATGCAGAAAGTACTGAACTAAACTTGGGATTTTAGAGGTTTTGATTTGATATTTTTTTTAAAAAAATAAAACTCGTGTACATATATACATTTAAATGAAAATGTGAGGACTTTTTGTTGCAGGGGTATGAAATTTCCTTTAAATTGAATCCACGGTTTGCCAACTCAAACCATATCGCGCGTGTTTTCAATTTTCATTAATTATCATTCTTCATGATAAGGAAGCGGCCAGAGTTATAATTAGCCGCTGGGTTGACATGCCAGATATATTTGTACAACCGGGAAGAAATTTTGAGCTAATTGTTTTTAAAGCAGTCAAATGGAGGCAGATATCAGACGTGGAAATGTAAGAATTATTCAGAGATTATATGATGCTTCCACGACGATGATTTGGACAAGATACCTGAAGTTGACCCAAAAAGAGGCTGTGATGATCTAGTGAGAGCTTGTGGGTGGCTTTAGTCTGGAGTGAAGCCTGTTGTGATATTTTACTGATAATTAATGCTAGCTACTAGTAATTTGTAGCAGACGATGAAGAAGAGAATGAAAGATGATGAATTGGAAAGCGGGAGAAGATTGATATGCAGCTGGCTGGCACATGAATTCCGATTGAATCAAGGAGCGGGATGCGCGTTGCACCGCAGACTTAGCTGCAGCTTTACAGAATAATGAGCACAGCACCCTAGCTACTACTGTGCCGCCAAGTAGCGGAACAAGAATAAGTGAGGTTCCGGTCTTAAATTCTTGGGTGGTTGTTCTATATGAATATATTCACAGCGGGAAGGTTTTTTGTACAACCTGGTTGTGTCTGCCTTTGGAAGTTTGTACGTTTTCGTAGGGGCGGTTGGAGGGAGGGTCGTAAATAAAGATGCAGTTGCAAGCTTCACGAAGAGGAGATCAAATATCAAGTTAAAGCTACCCGTCTCATCATTAACGCACATCACATGTGTGGCCGAAGGAAGATTGGTTCCATCGAATAAAAGTGAGCACCTAAAAGCGAGGGGGCGAGATCAGTGGAATGATGATGGGGGGTTGGGTGGGAGGGCTATAAAAAAAGGCTGCAGCATGCATACTCCCAGAAGATACAATACAAGCTAGCTAGTCAGGAGTGGGAAGTGCGTCGGTCGTCGTCAATGGGAAGCAAGCGGCGGTCAAGTCTGAATTTGATGTGTTTTTGGGTTATGGTCTTGGCAATGGTGACATCAGCGGCGAGGTCCAAGCCCAGGCCGAGGGCGTTCTTCGTGTTTGGAGATTCCCTGGTCGACAGCGGTAACAACAATTACTTGGCAACCTCTGCTCGTGCTGACTCCCCCCCTTATGGAATCGACTATCCCACTCGAAGGCCCACTGGCCGTTTCTCTAACGGCCTCAATATACCTGATCTTATCAGTTTGCACTCCACCCTCTAATCGTTTCCTTTCTACTCTCACCATTAATTATTAATTCGTTATCATGTGTGTGTGCGTGTTATACCAGGCCAGCAGCTCGGCGCCGAGTCAGCTTTGCCTTACTTGAGTCCGCAGTTGAGAGGGCAAAAGCTCCTGGTAGGAGCCAACTTTGCTTCTGCTGGAATCGGCATCCTCAACGACACTGGCGCTCAGTTTGTACGTGCCTGCCTTGTATTTATTTATTTGAATATAATCGATGATTAGATGAAATGGATAAGTTACGAGGGTTGAGTTTTGCAGCTGAACATAATAAGAATGTACAGACAGCTGGAGTACTTCAAAGAATACCAAGGACGACTGAGCTCATTGGTGGGAGCAGCTCGGGCAAGAGCGATGGTGAACCAAGCGCTGGTGCTCGTCACCGTCGGCGGCAATGATTTTGTTAACAACTACTACCTGGTGCCCTATTCTGCCAGGTCCCGCCAGTATTCTTTGCCTAATTACGTCAAGTTTCTCATCGTGGAGTTTCGCAAACTTCTGCTGGTAACTATACGTACAATTTAATCAGGCTGGGCCATGAGCTGTTTATTCGATTTATCTATTTTATTGACTAACAACGAATGGTCGTGATGTGGATCAGAGGCTTTATGATCTGGGAGCACGCAGGGTCATAGTGACAGGAACCGGACCACTGGGCTGCGTTCCCGCAGAACTGGCAATGCGATCCAGCAACGGCGGCTGTTCCGCGGAACTACAACGAGCAGCCGCACTATACAACCCTCAACTTGACCACATGCTGCAGGGACTCAACAACAAGCTTGGAAGGCACGTGTTCATCGCCGCAAATACCGCTCGAATGCACAACGACTTCGTTTCCAACCCCGCGGCATTTGGTATATATATACATATACCTCTTATTCACTCACACTGTATGTACTCGCAGTTGCCTTTACTGACAAACTAATTAATTGATCATTCTGGTTCCAGGATTCACCACCTCTAAAGTAGCTTGCTGTGGTCAAGGGCCCTACAATGGGCTTGGGCTGTGCACGCCTCTCTCCAACCTGTGCCCCGACCGGAGCTTGTATGCGTTCTGGGATCCGTTCCACCCCTCGGAGAAGGCCAGCAGGCTTATTGTGCAGCAGATCATGACCGGTTCTACCCCATACATGAACCCTTTCAACCTCACCACCATCTTGGCTTTGGACGCAGTCCCCTCATCATGATCCCTTCACCCTTCTCCCTCGAGATTGGGGTGTCCCCTCAAAAGATGCTTTTCCGTGTTTATTTGGATGATTGGAGAATGATATTTTAATGGATAAAAAATATTTCAGTTTTTAATTTTATATAATTTTTTTAAAATTACACACTTTAAAATTCATCAAACCCATTCTCACCCTTAAAGTGTCTGCGATTAAAAAATCATAAAAATTGAAAGGATTAAAGGGAAAATTTATCTTGGGAGTATCAACGGAATTGCATTGGATGTCCAGAAGTTTTCTTATGGGCAATTTCACCTCGAAAGTGTTAAAACGGTGTAATATTGTCCTGTCTGTTAGTTTGACTAGGGCTAAGCAAATGACCCGGAACCCGGTCAACCCGCCCGGGCCCGGTAGTAATTTTGCCCGTTTGAGCCCGCCCAAAAAGCAACCCGAAACGGGCGGGCTTAAACGGGTGGGGAGGTGCACTTAACGGGACGGGCTACGGGCACAGCCTCGGGCTGCCCGTGCCCGCCCGTTTAATTTTTTTTTTTTTTAAATTATGCACAATGTAAACCTAAAGGGTAAGAGGACAGCTGGACAGGAGAGTGGAAGTGAATGGAGACAGAGTAAAGGTAAAGTGTTTACTGTTACAGAGACGCAAGACGCAGCGGCAATCCCCAACCCCAACTCTCCATCTCTTCTTGGTCTCTCATGCTAGTGTCGTGCCGTCGCTACTGCCCCCGTCCAGTCCTTGCCCCCTTGGTTGTGCTCGTGCTCGTGGCGTGCAGTCATGCTCCTGCTCGTCGCTGTCGTGCCGTCGCTGGACGGTTTCGTGCTCCTGCTCGTTCGTGCAGTCGTGGCTTTGGCTTGCAGTTGCAGAATCACAGTCGTGCTCGTGCCTTCGTCTTGCGAGTCGCAGCCTCAGGTCAGGTGGCAGCTCGCTACTCTTTAATGTTTTCCCCTATTGTTATCAACTATTCTAATCAAAAGAAAAGAAGCATAAATACTTCAAATTCAAAGTAAATTGGTCAAATGAAAACTGAGCTGATTACTTTACTTGGGTGTTATTACTGTCATCATGCATTATTGATTTATTGTTCACACTATCTCAGCAAAGTAACCACCAAGGAGGATGTCATTGTCAATTTGTCTTCAAACATATATCAAAAGAATGAAACTGTGATTGGATTTGGACCGACCAGTGGCAACATTCATTAAATCATTAGACAGTAAAAATACATATAGCACAAAGGCCTACTCCATTTGCATGTCATT
>QFDD01007188.1:0-15001 GCA_006871305.1 Vachellia collinsii
TGTGGTGAATTATTAGCCTTTTGATCACTTGAATGGATATGATTTTAGAAACCGGAGATATTATGAGAAAAAAGATGTTGGGATAATCCGAACCCTATAATTAAACCATAGACAGTCATAACCTCTCAAATACTCTATCATAGAAATGTAAGGCCTTCATATTGCAATTTTTGCATAGACAATGTTAAAAATAAATTTAGTTTATGGCTATATAAATGAGAATCTAAAATGAATCAGCTGCCAATTTGGCGAATGATTATTGTGTATATGTGTATTTAAAATATTTGAATTTCTTAGAATTGCTTTATATTTAGAACCTGATCACGAATTGCCAAAAACACATTTTAGTAAAGTTGCCGTAGGCTTAGAACTCTTATATATACAGAACTAATCTCCATTATTGTATAGTGTTTACAAGTTGAAACATTTAGGATTTGTCCTCCTTATACGATGTAACAAATTTAAGAAATCATCGGCATTTTTCAGTAAATTTGAAGTTGTCGGGAAATGGGCTAGTTTAGCCTTGATGGTGGATTAGGCGCAGCTCATTATTTAAGAAAGAAAATGAAATAAATAAAAGAATGGGGTAGAGAGGGGTGAAATTCCCCAAACTAATTAAGATTTACATAAAATAGGAAGGAACAGTTATTCGGTTCTAGTTGAGTATGCTTTTTCAAATTAAAATGGAAACTGCCATTTTTTCTTATTATATATAGAGTATGAGCTGTGAAAAAAAGATGCTTCCACACATACGGAAAAAATTTACATTCCCTCCCAGACTCTTTTATCTCTGTTGTGTTATTGTTATGTGGCATAATTGAGTCCACTATGTGATCTGGTTTGTATGGGTACCATGTACATCCAGTCCGCATCTACATATCTAAATTGCTCTAAAATGTTCAGAAATAATACATCTTACTTTAAGTTTTAAAACTTATATATTGATATAAATTTGTGTAAAATATTAAACCCCCAGTTCCTCTCCCACATCACAAATATGTTATTTTATTTTGTATTGAGGACCTTTTAAATTAAAAATCTTGTAAACAGAAAATCAAACTAACAATCCTCGCCAATAGACCTTCCAATGCAAAAAATAATGAAAATAATAAAAAAAACCCTCAAAACCTAATGTTACAACAAAATAAATATTCACTACACATTAAGCACCTTAAATCTAAATTCAATTCTTGTATTTCTCATATCAGAATATGCTACTACGTTAGTCTTTCCATATACAACAACAATAAGCCTTATCTCATTAGGTATTCTCGTATTTCTCATATCACAATATATTGCTATTTCATCTTTCCATATGAAGAAGGGGAAGAAATGCTATTGCCAAACAAAAAAGAACTTTCCTATCAAGAGAAAATGAAGTAGTCCGAGTATATCCCCTTTTTGCAAAATCAAGATCACAACAATCTCCAATGAAGCATCAAGCTTGAGCTTTGGATTCACTTTCTTAACCTCTCCATCTGAGTAAATGTATATCCTCTTAACCATTGTACAGAACTCAACGCAATAAGGTGAAGAGTAAAAAAGACATTAATTCAGTTATGAAGAACACAATAAAAGAGCTACATTGATATGGATAACTCATGGCTATGATCAATCACCAACAAGGATTCTGGTCGTTCAGTTCTGCCTTGTTCGTTCCAATCTCAGCTAAAAAGCAAAAAAGAAAAAAAAAAACTCATATTCATATGAAGATCTATAAGTTGAAGAATGATATACAATTAGTTCTATATACTAATATTTAGTGAGATCTGTCACCTTTTTTTAATACCATTTCTCTTTCTTTGTGAATCAATTGTATTTTCATGAGCTATTTCTCAATTTTCTATGAATGCTTCACATTTTTATGAGCTTCCACTTTGGAATGAACAAGGACATTCCTGGCCGTAAAAGAATATTAAGTTCAGATATGATGTAGAATTTGAAATACGAATTGACTAAAAAGAAATGCCTGAATATTATATGCTTAATGCACATGCCATGGCTTCTTTGACTTCATAGATTTTCTTATAATGTCCATTGCCTGTGTCCAACAGAGAAACCTATCAGATGTTATTACTATATTCTATTTGAAATATTAAAAAAAAAAAACACACACACACACAAATAAAACTCACTAATATACCTTTGGTATTCCATTGATCTAATAGATCATGCTAAACATGGCACAAAACTTAATATAATGCCGTAGCTTCTATCCTCTTGATCTTCATCATTGTCCACAGCTTTCTCAAAGATCGTGCTATCTATGAAAGAGAAAACAAATGCCAGCATAGTCGGTAATTTTTGTTTTTGTACATCAAATTAATTAAAACAAAGTAAAAGAGGAAACACAAGATAAACATAATGTTTAGACACGAACAATACAAAATCATACTTGACCATATTAAAAAAACAATACTACAATCCGGAATGATTTCAAATGACATAAAGCAAAGAGTAATTAATATGTACATGGCCATAATTTGAACAAGGAAGTTTCTTAATCTCAACAATCACCATACCCTAAAGACCAAATATCATCAGCCCTGAAAAAGCTATCA
Source organism: Vachellia collinsii (assembly GCA_006871305.1). Classification (NCBI taxonomy): domain Eukaryota; kingdom Viridiplantae; phylum Streptophyta; class Magnoliopsida; order Fabales; family Fabaceae; genus Vachellia; species Vachellia collinsii. Next base: position 2,562 of record QFDD01007188.1, read on the forward strand.
CTATCATGAACATAATCTTTTTGGAGGATGTGCTCTCAAACAAAACGTAAGACAAACACAATTAAGATTCAAATAACAAAATCCTATTTGACCTAATCGGAAAAAACACAGTACCGAAAACCAAAAGGATCCCAAAATGATGACACCAGCACAACCTCAATGATGAAGCTTCTAGATCTCAAAACTCACCACCCTAAACATGCGACACCTAAGTCAAATTTGCAGGGCCACATAACCAAAAATATATAAAGTTTTCACACATTTCACAATGTTACCTAAATGATAAACCAACAGTTCACAATGAAGAAGGTGCATCCGCCACTCCTAATACGTACCATTACTCACACACATAACTGTTGTAAATATTGTGTGGGTGTGTCAAAGGAATAGTACCACATTATTTTATAGAATGTGTGGTCTAAGTTAAGTCTGATAAAAATTATTATTGGACTAATAAATGAGTTAAGAGGAGGAAAGAGCTTGCACATGATAAAGGCCACTGGAGACAAATCCGGCAATTTTCCCTTACCCTTCATATGCAAGTCAAATGTGTATTGGGCACCTTTTACTAAAGTTTTTTAGAATAAATTATTTTTTTTTTAAAAAAATGAATCAGTTTAATATCCTTTAAATATTGGATTTCAAACGTTAAAAATTATTTGAAGACACCGTTTCTAGAATCAAAGGTTATTACATTATAATGTTTTTGAATAAATGTGTGATCATTGGAACGGAAGATTTATGAAGAAAACGTTTGAGTGCGTTATACCAATTTGAAATGGTTTTTAATAGATTTGATACTTGTGTCAGTGCAGTACGTTTTCAAAAGCTTTATGCTTTAAGGACATGCAATATCAATTAAATATTATGGCTGTGTAGTACATATGTTTCAAAGCATTGTACTCTGAAGATATTTAAAGTCAATCAATTGTTAAATAATTAATTGATATTTAAGCAAATAAAATCTCAAACGTTCCTAACGTTCTGAAAGCTTTATGTACGTCATTTAAGACTATTGAAATTGTGGCTTTATGTGCTTTTAAATTGCCTTGCCTCCCATGGCCTATATAAAGCCTTGCCCATGAGAAGTTCATACACAAGCACTTGAGTTTTCGTGCTCCTCTCTTCCTCCTCTGACATATTGCTCTACCTGGGTTATATTATTTTCTGCTGTTCTGCTCACCCTGTCTTGTAGGAAGAATCCGTTTAATCCTGGGGAGTGCCGCATCTTGCTTAGCCGGTAGTTGCGGAATAGCTCTTAAGGACAGTGTCCTTGGACGCGACTCGGATTAATTTGATTTTGCAGATGTTATTTTTCCAACAATAACAACATAAGCGCGCAATACTATTACACAAATGTGAATTAATGTCGCCATTTAACGTTAGTTAAACATTAAACCAATGTCATAAGAGAGGTGGTGGCATTTCTGTAATAAAACTGAAGTTAATAAACCATTTGTCCTCGATTATTAAAATTAACTGACGCCTAAAGTGAAAGACTCTCATATATGTCATCGGTTCCTTAAAAAATCAATGCCTTAATAGTTCCATTTTGAAATCAATGTTACTTTATGTCACAGTCATAACACAAAACAACGTCTTATATTCATTTAAAGGTGTGGTTATTTTTTACCTGACTACTAAAGGTAATCATCACAATAATTTTTTAATTTAAAATATTAGTTGTTAGTTTATAATTTTAACTAACGACTATAGTTATGGACATAAATTTTAAAGAAGGTGCATATTATATTATTCGATGATGAAAAGGTTATTCTCTATTCTGTACCTTATATTTCATTTGTTCACCCGGGGGGTGTTTAATTATGACTTTCATAAATGACACACCGGATCCCTTCTGCTTTCTCCTCAACTCTTCTTCCCCAACTTGATACCACAGCCTCACAGCCTCACCCTCCTTGCCTATCGTCTTCCCTTCACGGAGCACACTCACCGATGAGTTTCTCCTCAGCTTCGAGTATACGAAAGTTCCTGCTTTGGGTTCTCAGATCCATCACTTCTTGGCTTGTTAGCCTTATCTTCTTGGAATATTGGTGAGTTGGAGGTGTGGTAGTTTTGTGTCATCTTCCCTCCTGATAAGTAATCTCCTCTATCTCCTCTTCAATATTATCATTTTCTTCCTTCACCCTTGTATTTTGCCTACTCTGGTTACTGTGTTGCTTTGGTTTGCTGGTGTGTCAAATTCGAGTTTGCAATTTGTTTTCCCAAAATAGAGATGGTTATTGTTTGCTTGGGTTAGCTATTTGCAATATTTTGAAACTTCCCATTTTTCCAGCAAGGGGTGTATTTTTTGTAGGCTACGTTACAGAGTCTTAGCAGTGTTACGTTGATGTATCAAACATGTTTTACTGTTTATAGCGAGGGATTAAACTAAAAGTTTTTGAAATGTGTTTTGATGATGACAAATATGTTTTTGAAATTATGTTGAAATTATTTGTTTTCAGAAAAGTTTAAGAAAACTTCGAGTTTTTAATGAAATCTTTAAGAGAACTCGAGTTATGAGCTTTAGAACTTGAGTTACATTGTTTAAAAATGCCTTCAAAATCTCAAACTTTCAAGAGAACTCAAGTTTTGATTCAAGTTCTGTCAAAACTCAAGTTCTGGGAGTCAAAACTCGAGTCTCGGGTGTTGAAAAAGCTTTAGAAATGTAAAACTCTCTTTAGAACTTGAGCTTGAATAAAAGTTTCATATAACTCAAGTTTTATGTTTTAGAACTCGAGTTTTGAGCGTTGAAAGTGTTTTAGAAAATCAGAACTCTCAGTGAAAACTCAAGTTATGTTGGAAGTTTTGGCAAAACTCGAGTTTCATTTTATAGAACTCAAGTTTCGGGCTCTGAAGCATTTTTGAAACTTGAAACTTCCTTCCAAAACTTGAAGTTTCAATAAAAGTTTTGGTGAAACTCGAGTTATGAGTATCAGAAATCGAGTTTCGAAGAGAGAGAAACCAAACTACCTTCTCAACTTGAATTTTAAGCTAAAGTTATGTCATAACTCGAGTTTTGGGAAAACAGAACTCGAGTTTTGAACTGTGGAAAATTTCTAAACTTCAAAACTTCGTTCCAAAACTTGAAGTTTCATTAAGAGTTTTCATATAACTCGAGTTTAGTAAGTTGGAACTCGAGTTTCGAGAAGAAAACCTGTTTTAAACTTAAAACTTCCAATGAAACTCGAGTTACACATAAAAGTTATGTTTTGAAAATCCTATAACTTGAAGTTTTATGAGACAAGACTCAAGTCTCGAAGAGTGTACATGTTGTAACTCAAAACTCTCAAGGAAACTTGAGTTACAATGAAAGTTATGACTTAAAAATTGTCAAAACTTGAAGTTTTGGCTAATGGAACTTGAGTCTCAAAGAGCTCAAAACATCTTGGCTTACTGAAACTTCTGAAAACCCGAGTTTTAAGTTCTATAACTCAAGTTTTATCAAAACTCTTATTAAAAATCAAGTTACAACAAAAGTTGTGAGATTTCCTCTTTGTAAATTCTTTAACAACTCGAGTTCTGAGCAAGCAAAACTCGAGTTTTCTCTGCTGACATTAACGCAGTGTGTCAGAAACTTTATTCTGATCTCAAAATCTTTCCTTATTCATGTAACGATTATTTGAATCACACCTACCATCATAAATGCTTAACTGACTTATTTATTAATAGGGAATGAAGTTTTGATTGCCTAAACAAAAAGAGATTCAACGGACAAAATCTCAGAATTTCATCCTACCTACTATCAGAAGCACACAGACGCATTCAATGCGGGAAGGTGAACGAAGATGTTGGGTCTAACGGAAATTTAAATGTCTCTAACGGACATTTAATTTTCCTCACCTATAAAAGGCAACTCATTCAAGTCACCAGGGGAGAGAACGCACATACAAGAAAGCAAATTCATTACGCTTCAGCTACCTCCTCTGTTTTCATACTCTCATATTTAAGAGCTTCAGTGATTATCATTAAATTCTCAGAAAGGAGAGTATTCTTGTTCATTTATTGATTTTGTTAGAGTTACTCAAAGTTGGAGAATCTTGAGTGAGTTAAAGACACGAGCAAAAGTGTCTGTGGGTTAGTTTGAATTAGGAAGGGGGAGAGTCCTTCTTCTGATTGCTTGTAATCTTTTGAGATTAGTGGATTTGAAAATCTCAAAAGGTTCTAAGGACTGGACATAGGTCAGGAGGACCGATTCAGGATAAATTTCTGTGTCAACTTTCTTCATACGCTGTTTTACATTTTCAACGTTGCGAAAATTTTAAACAGACCAATTCACCCCCCTCTTGGTCAAATCCTATCCTAACATTAATGCCTTCAAATTAAGTTACTATATAGTAATGAGGTTATTAGGCTTTAGGAAACTATAATTTGTGGCACAATTATAAATAGTGTGCTAATCAGGCATTTCAAATTTTCTCATGTAGTCCATAGGGAGGATCATGGATTAACATAAAACATAATTGATATGCCTTTACATATAATGCCATTTGTGATTATCTTAAGTTGGTGTTTGAAAAAACGGCAAGAAAATTAAACATTGATATGAAGAAAAGTACAAGATTGTTCCCTCAGCACAAAAGCTATATATCACTCCATGTTCAGTGACTTGTTTTTATTTGTTGTATTTTGAAACTTCCTTTATGTTTCTATCTTTTGTTGGTATGTTTAGAGTTGTTTTGTATCTGAGCTATTAACCGGGTATGAGTTGTATATAAGCATGTTGCTAATGCCTTTTCTTTTTTGCTGAAATTGCTAATACTTAAACTAATGCCTTTATCAATATGATGTATGATTAGTGGAAGAAAAGATGTTTTTGATGTTTATATTCTTGCTATGGTTAGTATTAAGTGTTGTATAGCATAATGAGTAAGAAGAAAGCCTCATGGGATATGAACACCACAAAAGTGTTCATTGACTTGTGTATCAAACAAGTTAATTCCGAAAAAGAAAATCTAATAGCTTCACCAAGCTTGGATGGAGCCAAATTGCCGATGCCTTCACTGCAAAAACTATGAAAGTGTGCTCTAGGCTGGAGTTGAAAACCAAGTATGATGGCCTACGAAAGGAATGGTAGGTGTGGCAAAGGTTGCACCTAAGAGGAAGACTGTTAATGCCACTGAAGAGTGGTGGGAGAGGAAAATATTGGTAAGCAATTAACTTTTGTGATGTTAAATATTGATATCTCGTGTACTAGCTTTTTTATATTATGTAACTAATTTATTGGTATTGAATGTTCAGGAAATCCCAGGTTACTATAAATTCAAGTTGAGGGGACTCCAGCTCGAAGATGAATTAATCGTATTGTTTAGAAATGTGGCACGGGCAGGACCACATCAGTAGGCACCATCAAGTTCATCACTTCCAACTGATGGAATGCCTCAAGTTGATTTGGATGAAAGGTCTGGAGATAGTGATGAAATATTGGGGGCAACAACTAGCCTGAGTGCGGAGCTTAATTTTGTGACTTCGAAGGCAAGTAATGGAGGCAGTGGAGAGAGGAGAACAAGTATAGGAGACAGAATCACCAGTGGGGGAAGAACTATAACTAGCTTGTTGGGGATGAGGAGAAGTGATGTTATGATGAAAAAGAAAGTGCCGACCTCTACTGTTATGGTCAATGCAGTTGCAATGATGATGGAGGAAGCACGTGCTATAAGGATGGTGGAGGAAGAACGTGCTACCAATAAGATGGCAGCAGATGCACATGCTTATTATGTCTCAATTCCCATTGTCTTGGCTCACCTCAATCAACTTGATGAAGTTGTCCATGATGTTGAGTTCCATACACTATGCGTGGAATATGAAGGACACACTTATGTTTTATCTGAGGCATCGATGTTATGGACCTAATAAATAGTTTTTTAACTGACTATTTGTTGTAGTAATTAAATCTGGAGATAAATTTATTTGGTGAACATACATGACTATTATATATGCCTTCCCTTCTATTACAAATGACATTACTAGTATGTGTGCATGATTTCACATTTTAAAATGTTTTATAGTTCAAATAACAGGTTCATGAGTTAATGTGTATGTCAACAGGTAGAAAATAAACAACTATGAACAACAAAGATTCACATATTGAAGAACGTGCTAGGCGATGATGAAAGGTACTTTTACATATTGTTGCAATTGCTGGTGCATATTCTGGATTATATTTGTGTTTAGAACCATGATGCACCATTGATTATACAGGTCATGCATGGGTCAATGATGTGTTAAAGGGTCATCCCATGAAATGTTACGAAATGTTTAGAATAGAAAAACATGTGTTTTTTTTCACCTTGCATTGAATTGCAACATCATGGTTTAAGAGAGGATACGTGAAATGGTGTCAATTTTCTTACTTACTGTTAGACATGTGCAAGGGAGTTGGATGCTACAAGAAAGATTCTAGTGCTCAGTTGAGACAATTCACATGCATTTTCATAATGTCTTGCTCACATATTGTAGGCTTGCAATGTCCATTATCAAACAACAGGATCCAGCATTTGAGAATGTTCATACAAAAATCTGTCACAGTAATTGCTATTGGCCTTTTTCTAAAAATGCTATTGGAGCAATTGATAGAACAACATCCCATGTGTTGTCAAAGCAATAGAAAAAATAAAATATATGGGAAGAAAATGAATCACTACACAAAATGTAATGGCGGTTTGTGATTAGGACATGTGCTTTACATTTGTATTGGCTGGATGTGAAGGTTGCGCACATGATGCACACATATTTGATCATGCACTCACAACTACTTCAATGAAATTTCCCCATCCACCTAGAGGTATGTTTATATTTGCCATATATGCTTTTTTAATGCTATTAAAAGTTTAAAACACAAGGATTGACGTCAACTATGTATTCCATATAGGTAAATATTATTTGGTGGATGCTAGCTATCCAATACCTCTTAGCTACCTTGGTCCATATAGATGTGAGCGTTACCATCTCCCTGATTGTCAAAGATCATTGAGGCTTCAAAATGATAATGAGATGTTGGATTATATGCATTCCAGTCTAAGGAGCACAATAGAAAGGACTTTTTGTGTTTGGAAGAATAACTTTAGAATCTTGAAGAAAATGAGAAGCTATGACTTTCCAACACAAGTTAAAATTGTGTGTGCCTCAATGGCTGTACATAATTTTATCACAAGAACATCTCTAACTGATAATGACTTCCTGTAGTATGAATGAAAAGATAATTTTGATGATGATGGTGATGACGACGATGATGATAAGGGTAGCAAACACAATGAACTTGAATTTTCTCAAATACATCCATCGTTAGCATCTTCATCCGACATGGCTCATTTTCATGATTCAATAAGGGATAGAATCATTTATTACACATAGACTGTTAGTCATATGTATTGTATGCACATATTTATATATATATATATATATATATATTCATTTACCATTTCATTCTCTAAACAATGATTGTGTAATTTTGAAGTACAAAATACTTGGTATATAATTATAAAAATATCTTTCATTTTATAAGCTTCCATTTTTACATACCAAAAAAATTAATTATTTGTTAAATTACATATTTTACCATGCATCTTTAAAATACTAATTGTTTAAAAATGATTTTAGAGACAAAAATTTATTAATTCTTACAATTTTAAACTATTTTATCATGTTATAGGATTAACAATGTTACAATTTTATTTTCCTTAGGTAAATTTATCTAATTTATTTATTATAAAAATTTATTAAAATTTTCTTCATAAATAATATATTGCTCTGACTATGTACTGTGGATGTTACACTTTAAACAAAAATAGAAAATGTATTTTGTCTTAATATAATTATTACATTACTTTATCTATAATTTATGTCGTCGGGTTAACCTAAACCGACAACTATATAAAAGATAGTCGTTGGTTATTTTTTTAACTGATGATTATAATTATAGATTTTTTAAAAATATATTTTAGACAGATCTTTATGTACAGAGAGGACTAACAAAAGCACAAGTCTTTATTCATAATTTTTAAACGACAACAGGTCTTTATGTATTAGAGAGAGGAATAACAGTTTAATAATAGCCAAGTTCTTGCTGACCATAAAAAATAGAGAATCCCCTTCACTTAATCTAACTTGCTAGTTTGATTAAAAAAAATAAATAAAAAGAAGAATCCTAAAAACCTGTGAAAATCTTCATGGCTGCTTGGGAAGCTTTGAGGAGGCTAGTTTCCTAGCCTTTACTTTGACAGAAGATGAGTCCACTACAACCCTTTGTTTTCATAGCCTCTTCTTTGATCCTTCACCTTGAAGAGAGGAGCTTGGTGTCACCGAAGGTCGGGGTTCCTTTTCCTCACGTTGAAACTGATCAAGGTAGAACTGGTAGTCAGGGTCAACCTCTTCTTCTTCATCAAGTTGAGGCTGATGAGGCTCCAAAGGGGCAGCAGTTTAGTTAGGGGGATTTACATCAGGAAGCTACTGATTTGACATTTTTCTCCTCTCTTCGGCTTGAAACCAATATGTACTTAGGGTAAAAGTGCATACGAAGGATTGGGTGGCCATACTTAGAGAAGCTTACATGCAATTAATTACCTAGGAAAATGGAAAGAAATGAAGGAAAAACCGTAATCAGGGAGAAGAAGAAACGATTGGCTAATGGGGTGAAATTTTGAAATTATAATATCGTCATCGGTTAATAAATTAGACAATGCCTATATTCATAAATAGATGGTGGTTAATGTTAATTGCCGCCTAACCTTTTAACTTGAAATTCTAATATTGTCATTGGTTAATAAATTAGATGACGACTATATACCTAAATAGACGATTGTTTTTTTATAACCAATGATAATAATTGAAGTTTTACACCACTGAACTTGTTCACCTCTCGTGAAAATATGATTTAGGCGTCGGTTATATTTTTAATTGACAACTAAAGTTTAAAATATTGTCGGCTTTACTTTTTAACCGACGCTTAGTTAACTTTGTTTAGGAAATAATCGTTTGCTATATGTAATATGCACTGTCATAGACACTAAGGACGGTGCTTGTTATTATAACTGATGAGTTAGGTCAAAAATTTTGAAACTTAACATATCAGCCTCCTTCTTTTTGATAGTTACTTTATTTAAAACTTAGTCGTGGTCCCTGATTGAAACTTAACATATCAGCCTCCTTCTTTTTGATAGTTTCGTGGTATTTTGTTATACTTTTACTCCTTCTTACATGCATTTATGCCTCTTTTGTGTATGTTGATTCATGCATTACAAATTGCTAATATGAGGATGAAAAAGGAGTAAATTGTCTTATCCAACTGTACGTGCCCTAAACTTCGGTGTTTGATTTTTTAACAAGGATCTTTTCTTTTATTGTAGGCATTTGGAAGAGACCTTTAAGCCCAAGAATGAGCATTTAAGGAACTGCAATTCATTGATAAGTAGGAATGCAGGTCAGAGGTGCCACTGTGCCTATATTGCAGTGACTTAACAACTTGTGTCATGACTTTTACTCAATTTAGAATGCTGTGCTGAGCCATCAAGTTGCAACTAATTATAACAAAGTCATGACATAAACAGGAGATAGTCATGACAAACAACATGTATAGTCGCGACATAATGATGTAAAAGTGCAATTATGCATTTTGGATTATTTCAGTAGTCACCTATACATATGGAAAGTAGCCACCATGAGAGGAGGCCCCCCATTCTACAGATTTGCAAGTGTTGGAGCCTTAGCCATTCTCTCTCAAGAAACCAACAACTCTCATCCATTTTCTCTCACTTCTACACCATTTTTCTCCATTTCAAACTGTTTAATCCACTTTTGACATATTTTACTATACATTTCCATACCCATCATCATTCATCTCATGGCAGAAAGTCTCTGGAGTGATTGCTGCAGTTTTGGAGCTATGAGAGGCTAGAACCTTAGCCTCTTGGTGATGGAGGATGAAGGTTGAGGTCATGGATTAACCAGGGAGTATTTTTAGTCTAATCTCATGTTTGAACTCTTGTAGAGATTTCTAGATTTAGGAATTTCTACAGCTATGTAAACTATGGTTACAACTTTGTAATCTTGTGATTAGACTATGCATTTCGATTGGTTGTTGTTCATGTTGATTTATATATATATATATTTTAGTTTAGATCCCTTGTCTCATTTAATTGTCAATGATTGTTGATAGTTAGATTATTACTTGGTTTCTTAAGCTGTGATTACAATCCATTGAGGGCATGAACATTATCCATCTATTTGCACTCTAAGTGGTTTTTAACAATGTTTTAATAAGTATTAGTCAACTTGGATTCAAGTGAGTTTTCATTAATTAAATCATTTGACCTAAGCGATTGCTTGGGGTTTTCATTAGACTTTGAGAGGCTTAACTCCCATATCAAATTAAGAGCAATGAAAGCTGAGTTTCCGTTATCAAGAGTCTATATCATCACACACCCATTTAATCCAAACATATCTTCACTAATTAAAAACATCAAAAAGATTTACTTCCCATATTTTCCCTTTTTATTGCACCACAACATTTATAGTTTAAAACCCCCCTTTTTATACCCAAGTTCAACATGTTTTTGATAACCAATTTAGACTAGGTTTACTAATAAATCGAGCATTGAGAAGAATGATAAGTTGCCCACTTTACTACATTATTTTGGTGCAATCATCTTGTATCGAACTGGAAAGCGTCACCTTGGTCCGATCAATCCCCCTCCTCAGTAGTAGCACTTCTTGCGACTATTCCTTTGACATTTGCAGGCATTTCCCCACCATTTCCCACCTCTTTCCCTTTCTTTCATTGTCGCCATCACCATCGTCGCTGAAACTGTAAGTATTAACCTCTTTCGACTCATTTTCCATTGGATTTCTTGCTCCGTCTAGTATTTGTTTTTTTGAATATGAAATATATTGCTTTGGGGATATTTCTTTAGTTTGAAATGTTATTTTTGCCTCAAAATTGAATGTTAGCCTTCATTTTAAGAGATGGAATTGCAGTTTACCTTCATTTTAGAGGCTAGGGGTTTCGGAATATCATAGAAAAATCTAGAGCAAACATAATAGTACAATAGAAATATCACAAAGAATGAAATTAAATAGAAAATGATAGAAGGTCCTTGATCATGATGATTGTTGCTGTGGTTGTCTTTGCTTTTGCTTTTGGATGTTTCCAATTACATTTTCAATATATTTAGGAATACAGATCTTTGTAGGGCTTCTGTCTGTAGTGCCATGATTTGAAGATTAGAGTTAAGCTTTTTTTTTATCTTAATTATCTATAACATTGATCATCCATCTAGATAGCTAATAGAAATCTAGTAATATATTTTCCCCTCAAATGCTTGATTAGATTACACCATAGATACAAAAGTAGCTGAGGGTAGTGTATATATTTTTTTACCCATTCAGTTATATTATTCACTCCTTGCCTTGCCTTTGCATTTTATTCAGTAGTTATGAATTTTTCCCTCAAAACCTGGGAAGGCCTCTCTGTGTTTTTTTTTTGTTTAAAATATTTTATCTCGTTCACTTCATAGTTCATCATGGTCTTCATTTTCCTGGGAGCATTGATCCACGGCTGAATAGTTTTAGTGGTTGCTTGGTGTACTTTTATGTGTTAGGTGGTTAAGCTTTATGATTTTTTTCCCTTTTAGTTATGCTTTCTTTTTTTTTGTTGGGATTTTCTTTTTTTTTGTTTGTTGGGCTTTTTATTTTTCTTTGTTTTTCCTTCCTTTGTTGGTTTCCATTCATGAGCTTCACATTTGCTTCTTCCATATGTTAGCTGTTAAAGCCTTCTTTAAAGAGCCCATATTCAACTTGTGGGAGTGATTCATGGATGTGTAATTTTATGCTAGATGATATAGTTGAAGAGCCAATATATATTCAACTTTGTTAGGTGTTTGGAGATAAAAAAGAGCTTTTGCAAGACCAATAGTTATCGACCTTAGCCCATCCTCAATTATTGGATTGGCCTCAATCCTGCATAATATGAACCCACCCACTGAATGTTTAATTAATGTAATAATATTTAGGAAGCGGTGGAATAAAACTTTCTACGATAATATCTTGAATGGAACATTTTCCTTAAATGGTTTTTTGTTGCATGATATGTGGTATAAGGTCGTGATAGAACCCAATATTTACATGGTTTTCTTGAGTGTTTTATGGTGTTTTGTAATACCTTTACCCTCATTTTGCATACATTTATACCATTATTGATTATATTGATTCATGCATTGCATTGTACTTAGTTAAGGGTAAAAATGGGTTATTTATCTCATCCAAACTGTGAATGCCTTGATCTTTAATTCATTTAACTTCTACAAAGTTCTTTGCCTTTATTTGTAGGCATTTGGAGGAGATTTGAAGACCCAAAATGGAGTATAGAAGGAGCCACAAGTTCATCAAGAGATAGAATTAGTCAAAGAGCCTCTGCCACTATTATGTCGCGACCTAAGTTATTATGT
>QFDD01007189.1:0-10314 GCA_006871305.1 Vachellia collinsii
TTAGGCATAGCCAAAGAAAGATGTGATTCCTTTGTGGGAACTTGAGTTTCCAAATCATTTTCCAAGGAAACCATGTACTAGTCAAAGTATTCCCAGCTAAAAATTGATAAGCAGATTTCAACGAGAAGCACTCATTGTATGACCACCTCCACATTGGCAAATCACTTGCCCCACGTGTTTGAATCTGGAGACGCCTAATTGCTACTAAAGCATGGGTTGGTAGTAGATGTTTGAACTTTGGCCAATTCCATTACCCTTCAGAACCCAAGCAATTTGAAACCATCCACTTTAACAGCTCATTTGATAGAGGGTATAATGATAGCCTCTCAAGCTTCTCCAAATGGGGTGCCTAATGATCCTTCCATAACAAAACTCATCTCTTATTAGTTATACTCCAAGTGATGCTATCTTTAACTGAATGCCTAGTGTTATGAATGCCCTTCCATGTAGTAGACTCAATCCTCCTCTTCTCCACCATGAGAATAATATCATGGCTATCTTCTCCCTTCTACTATGAACAGCTATTATCGGTGAACAAGAACTCACAGTTAAAATCTCAAATAAAAATCACAATCTATAAAAGGAGAAAAAATTATATTAGAATCACCAGCAACATGAAAAAATTCTCAAACAAAAGCCATTGGAATCTAAGACTTCATCGCAAGAAAAATAATGGTTAAATAGAAACAACAAAAACACTCCTCCCCTTTACCCAAAAACCACACCACTGGTAAGAGGGAGAAGAAGCTAATGCCATTGTAGATTCAAGAGGAAGAAGGAAGATCGAAGAGAGAAAGAGGGAGAAGAGGAAGCCAATGACGTGATCGAAGAGGGAGAGGGAGAGGGAGAAGAGGGACACACCGTCGTAGATCAAACAAGGAGAGGGAGAAGAGGAAGCCACTGTTGTAGATCTTGGGGGGGGAGAGGGCCACATATCTCCACCTTTTCGGTTGTCCCACCATTGTCCCACATTGCTGTAACAAGGAGGAAGGCTGTGAGAGATGTTGCTGGGTGATAACGTAGGAGGGCAAAGTGGCCAATTCGTAAAATGTATGAGTATAATGATCATAAAATTTCACTTCTCCAGAACTCATCTTCATTCCATAGGTTTACACAATGAACCCACTTCCATCATTTTTGCGGAAATGACAGTTTCTTGAAAGTAGGTTCCAACAAAACAAATAGCTTAATTTTTCACTTTCCACCCCAATTACAATTCCGCAACTTCACTTCCATGCTACCAGATAGGGCATTAAGGTAAAATGAAGACTTTTTTGTAGTTAAAATTATAAAATCTATAACTCAATCTTTTACATTTATATGTATGGTTAATATGAACTTTGCTTAATTAATGAAATTTTCCTTTACTTTAGTTTTTGGTCATTCAAATTTAAAACTAATGGTTTTGATCTTTATAGGTAAAATAATTTAGAATTTTATTAAGTTATAGAGATAAATATTTTAAATAAAATGACACTTGAGGAATCAAAATAATTAAAAATACTGATTTTACATTTGAGACACTTAACTAACTAACATGAGTGCAAACATGAAATAATGTATTAACCATTGTATTAATTATTTTATCTAGGGTTAAACATACTTTTGGTCCCTAAAGTTTAAAAGTAATGGTTTTGGTCCCTCAAGTTCACTCTGTCTAAAACTATTAGTCCCTGTAATTTTAAAGATCCTTATAATTTTGACCAATTTTACTTTTGATCCTTATACTTTGAATAAATTTTGGTTTTAATTCTTATACTTTGAACGAATTTTTATTTTGATTCCTAAATTTAACCGTGTTAATTAACTCAGTCAAACATTCAAGTCCCTAAAACTACAAAGATAAGTCATATAATAATTTTTTTCATACTTGTCCAGTTATCAAACAATTTCACTATAATGAACATAATCAGTGACACAAGCAAAATTAACAGTATTAACATTAGGTGTAAGTCATTTTAAAACTATAGGGACTAACAGTTTTAGACAGAGTGAACTTGAGGGACCAAAACCATAACTTTTAAACTTCAGGAACCAAAAATCAAATCAGGATAAATTATAGAGACTAAAAGTAGGTTTAACCCTTTTATCTATGTATATTTTCCTTTCTCCCCTTGTTTGATAGAAACTCTACAATGGCCCAAACTATACACGGCCCAATATAATTAATTCTTTAAGCCTTCCCAGGTAAAAAGACCGATCTTCACTGCCCAAGTAGCCGGCCTATTCTTCAGCCCAAATATTTTGCTCACTGTTTATCTCAAGCAATTTGTTTTATTTTTTATATAAAATTTAAAGTAACATACGTACGAATACGAGATTAGGGTTTGAGGACCAAGAAAAAGGATTGCGGGTATAATTAAAATTTAATGGTTTGCTACTGGATTTATAAAAAATAAATAAATTCGGAGTTGCTAATTAAATAATACAACCCGCGCAACCGTCAACGTGAGCCTCAATTTCTTAAGGATTGTTATTATGCATTTTTAGTTGGAACTTGGATGAACGACAGCCTCAAGTTCCATATGTAAATATATCCACTCCGCCTAGCTTCCTTCTAGCCTCAACTTGCAGCACTGTGAGCTGCTTCTCTTCTATCCTCATCACCGGTTGAGCATCCCGTCTCCTAGCTAAGATGGAAGCTTTGCCGACTTTCTCCGTTCCCTCGCTTCACATTTCAACTTCAACTGCACCTGCACCTGATATAGCCTCAGCCATCAGAAAACCAATGTTCTTCAACCTCCAACTCAGCCCGACACTCTCTTTATCTGACAGGAAGAAATTAAAATCCAGGCTCTTTGCTGCTTTATCACCTACTGTCTCAACAGAACTCAGCACTGACCCACCAATGGATGACCCGGAGATTGAAGGCTCAACCCAGAAATTCGATTGGTATTCACAGTGGTACCCTGTAATGCCGGTGTGTGACCTTGACAAGAGGGCACCGCATGCCAAGAAGGTTTTGGGTATTGACGTGGTCGTGTGGTGGGATCGAAATGAGAGTGCTTGGAAGGTGTTTGATGACGCGTGTCCTCATAGACTGGCTCCATTGTCTGAAGGGCGGATTGATCAGTGGGGGAGGTTGCAATGTGTTTACCATGGCTGGTGTTTTGATGGCTCTGGCGATTGCCAGTTCATCCCTCAGGCACCTCGTGATGGTCCTCCGGTAAAGATTCCTTCAATATTATGAGCAATGTCAGCCAGCAAAAACTTTTTTATTTACAAGTATCCACGGCCCAATTTTAGGTTCCAAACGATTATAGTAGTTCTAGCTGTTATGCAGAACGACATAAAAGGATCAAGAACAAACATCGTGATGACTCAACATAATTAAGAATATGAGCTGAAATTATCAGTGTTGTGCATTATCAGTAAATTTGGCCAGTACGTGGTTTTTTCAGCTCTTCTTCTGTCCTTTCCGATGTTCTGAGTCAATAGATTCTCTCCTTACTCTGGCAAAAAAAAAAAAAAAGATTCTCTCCTTATCCTTTTACTGGAAAAGGGAAGGCGAGTGGGTTGACGATTGTTTGTTGTCCTGTTTTCTTATCGCGGCGGCATATGCTCTTTGCGAGCCTAGCCTAATTTTCATGCTTACAGGATCTGATGGCAATTTCTCTTGCTACGGAAATTTGCAGATTCACACATTCAAAAAAGCGTGTGCAGCTGCTTATCCAAGTACTGTGCAGAATGATATCTTATGGTTTTGGCCTAACACGGATCCTCAGTACAAAGATATTCTTTCAAGAAAGAGGCCTCCATGCATTCCAGAACTGGATGATCCATCTTTCACTAGATTAATGGGAAACAGAGATATTCCTTATGGGCATGATTCTTAGACTACAATTTATGATTCTTTATCTTCAGATAGATTTCAAATGGTCTTATAGTCTTTTACATGTTAAAAAACCAAGCCATTCCTGTGTGGGTTGTCCTTGTGATTGGAAATGCTGGAATTTGAAACTAAGCACTGTGTCATGTGTAATTAAAGAAAGTTTTCCTTTCATTGTTCAAGTAACTAACTTGGAAACTTTTGCAATTTCAGGTATGAGGTATTGATAGAGAATCTCATGGATCCTGCCCATGTTCCATATGCACATTATGGATTGATGCAAACTCAGCAACCGAAAGGTAGATAAGATGAATGTCTGAACTTCAGAGAGTTCTTGCTTGCTTTATATATGACACTTACCTGTGCAAGACTACATTGACTTCACAGAGAAGGCTGATAGGGAAGGGGGCAGACCCCTTGAACTGTCAATTGAGACGCTAGACATCAATGGTTTCACAGCAGATCAGGGTTGGAGCAACAGCAAATTTATGGCACCATGTATTTTTTATGCTTATAGTAAGCCAGATCAACCTAATGTCTTTGCGTCATCAGCAGATGCTAAGGTAAAGCTGATTTGCAGGACTGCAAATATACCGAGAATATATTGATAAGCAAGTGGTTGTATGTATTTTAATATATATTTGACTGGGTTATTGCAGAAATCATCAAGTCAAAGGAAGTTTGCTTTGATTTTTGTTTGCATCCCAGTTAGTCCAGGTAAAAGCAGATTGATATGGTGCTTTCCAAGAAACTTTGGACTTTGGATTGACCAAGTTGTGCCGAGATGGATATTTCATATTGGACAAAACCTGATTCTAGATTCTGATTTATATCTTCTTCATGTTCAGGTAATTCATGTTCACTTCAAAGTTGTTCTTTTTCCAGATGGCTAATTGATTCCAATAGTCACTACAATTTTCATCTTCAAGAGATTATTGACTTTTGATTGCACCAAATCTGAAACCACGAAGATTTATTTTTTGTCCCATAATCCCCAATATGACATATCTAATTTATAAGAAAGCCCATAGAGGCTGCTACTGAAGAAAATAGAGTACTTTGCTTGTCCTTGCCCTGTTTACTTGTGGCAGTTCACTATAAGAAATTGTTAATAATTGATATAATCACTAAGAGTCCCTGGTACTGTTAAGAATATTATGGGCAATGTAGTCCTTCCAAAAACTAAATTTTGACGTGTCTCACACATTGTATAAGCTATTTAATGTCTAAAATGCATGTTATAACCAATTTGGATTTTTCTTAGGATATTGTCTTCTGGTGTTCCTCAACTTGTTACTTAAGAAATAATTTGCTGTCTCTGTGTATCATGATTGGCAGGACTGTCTCACTACATCAGGGATAAAGAACCATGCCATTTTTGTTTGATTGCTTTAATTTCTCCATAAGTATGGGTGTCTGATGTGCTTGAGAATTGAATATCTTTGATTTTGGACTGATCAACTTGGTTTTTTGTGAACGAGCTTCTTTCTCATTTCCTTGTAATGACATTAATAGCAAACTTATGTTCCCATTAGTCCTTGAAACTGAGTACAAGTTAACTGGTCAGCCGTTTTACTATTGGATTGTTTTGGTGTGGTTCAAATTATTGCCAAAGAGATTGTCTTGATTGTACCTGATGAATAGGTCCTCACACATTGTTGTTGTATATTTCCATTCAGACTGTCCTATTTCTGTATCTCTCAGATATGAAGCATATGTACGAATTAGTGGAGAAAATATCCATCATAGACACTTAAACAACCTAGATCTGATATAACCTTGCCAGCAGTATTATGCTATAATCTGGTTCCAGGAAAATGTTTTAATAATACAATTTCTGATATTTGACATCTAAAATTTGTTGACAGGAACATAAAATAATGGACATTGGTCCTTCCAATTGGCATAGAGCCTGTTTTGTGCCAACAAAGTCAGATGCTCTCGTGGTTGGTTACAGGAAGTGGTTGAAAAAGTACTCAGGCGGCCAAGTTAATTGGAGAGGAAAACGTGGTGGGTTTCTTCCTCCAACTCCTCCGAGAGAACAACTAATGGACAGGTAGGTATATACTACCATTTGGCTCCTTGATTCAGCTTCAGTTTTTATTTGTTTTTCAGAAAGATTGTCAAATTCCTCTTATGAACGGGTGGCGATTTTGGCAGGTACTGGTCTCATGTGGTAAACTGCAAGAGCTGCAAATTAGCTTACAAGAGTTTGAATGTGGTGGAAGTGGTGCTGCAGATAATATCAGTTGCTTCAGTAGGGATCGTGGCGGCAATGAAGGAGGGTACGTTATCGGCAGCTGCAAGAAATTCCCTGGTCGTGATGGCAGTACTTTCATTTGCATTGTCAAGATTGTTGGCCCACTTCGTCTACAAGAATTTCCGTTATCATGACTATAATCATGCCTTCCGTTGAAAAGGGTGTTTCTGGTAACAAAAACAATTGGCAAAACTACTAATGCTACTGTATATGCCCGTTGTACAGCAATGCCTTGTGGGGAAGAACATTTAGATAGTGTCGCATATGGCAACAAGTAAATAAATGCATCAGCCACTTGTTTGTTTGAATATGACACTGGTAGTACTGGATGACCCATGGCGAAATCAGTAACTTGTGTTTGGAAATATGTTAGGACTCCAGCAGGAGGAGAAAAAGGAGTCCTTTTCTGTACAAAGATAAGTAATGAAACAGCAGCTCATAATCATGTGTGTTGTGTGGAAAATTTAGGCGGATGGCTTACTCAGATTTTGAACAAGAAAAAGAGTTCATGAAATCATAAGTAATGTAACATATCACTCAGTGTATCTATCTCATCACACAATGTTGATACTTTGTACTGTTTTATGGTGATATTTTAGTATTCAAAAGTATTTTTGCACATGCACATGCATTCCTCTATTTAGTTACATTTTGTTTCAAGAAAGGAAGAAGCTTTTTTCTCCCTTGCTTAAATAATCACCGAAGGAGGTAATACGTTTGAGCTGCAATAAATTATTAAATTAAAAATTTATTGTTATTATAATATGAAGCATATTTGTTATCCTATAACTTGTTTCGGCCAGAAATATTTCTTCTTTCTATAACTAAAGTGTGCTCCCGTGCGTTGTACTGGAGCTATAAATTACGAGTTATTTTTTTAATGTTGTTAATTTTTTAATTTAATTTTACTTACAGTTTAATTTGATTTTGATCATTAATTTGATGTTGTTAATTTTTTAATTTAAATTTATTTTTTATGGCATTATTTGAGGGAATGAGTTAAAAATTAAATAAGGTTATTGTTTGAGAATAATGATTGGAATCAAAATGAAAGAAAGATGTATCCATAGAAATGATAAAAAAAAAAAAGAAATGAAAAAGGAAGGTACGGGGTGTTCTCATTATAACTATATGAAGGCCCATCATTCTTCCTATCTTTATGTTTTGTCTAAGGATTACAGAATTATGTTCCATATTTGATGGGCTTTGACAGTTCTCATGGACATCTTCACATTCGTTCCCCATTATATGGAACATTAAAGCATCCAATCTAAGTTAAATTCATAGACATATAAATTGAAGCTGTCATGTATAGAACACGAATCCAATTCCCCATATTACTGAAATAAACATGTGAAATGAAATAATATTTTCAGCTTTACCTATAATGTTTCGTATACTTGTAAAACTTGTAGGTGTGATTTGTTGATACATTAAATGACCAAAATAATACATTTGCCTCTGGTAAATTTTTTACAGGTACCACATTTTATTAGGGTAACAAAAAATGTGCAGCACCATATTAACACTAATAATTCATATTGTTTTTGAATTGGTGGTAGTGCCATGTAGGGATGTCAAAAGGTTCAAGTCTTCAAGTAAATTTTAGATTCCCATTAACATCATACTTTATATGCATACCATGTAACACAATTCCACTACTCTAAAATTCCTAGAACACCATGATCTACATGATTTGTTGTCATCCTCTTACTCTACTCATTCCAATATGGGATACACTCACATTCAATGGTACGTGGTGGAGCAAACTATTATAGTCCGTTTGGTTTTACATGAAAGAGAATTACATGTAATCCTGATTACAACGGATTACGTCAAATCAGGTAATCCCTATTACATAGCTTTGGCTATGCAATCCAAATTACAGCTTGTATGAATTAACATATGGGTATTTGTATATTTCATGAATCAGTATTTATACATTTATATCATTCATTTTTAATCTTGATAAAGTTAAAAAGTTTATTTCTTTTTTTTTAAATAAAATATAAATTTTATTTCATGATTCCTTGATAACATACCAAACAAATGCTATGTAATCATCATTACATTACATTCCCATCTATTACATTTCATTGCATTCATATGAATTCCGTGAACTAAACGGGCTATTCTAAAATTCCATCGACCCGCCTTGCTTAATGAAATGGTATATATTTGCTATGTCTTCAACAATGATCATCAACAACTCTCTATGAGTTAATTAGAGTATTATTGTTGCAAGGTCCGATTTTCAAACATGTATTCAAATGAAGGAAATCCTAGAGCAATAAGCACAATTTACTTTCAACTTTATATTGATTAGTTTTTATTTTATTCTAAAAAATGAAAAGTTAAGGTACAAAATTGTATAATTATTGTTCAAAATAGTTCTATTGTGGTACAAATAAAAAACATAATATTTCTACATTCCTAACAATCTCGCAGTAGACAACATTTTTGTGGAGATGTTATCTTTTTCCACGTGTTTAAATGATTTTTTTAAAATTTTTTATAAGTTTTAAATTATTCTTGAATGTGGTATCAATTAATGTGAAGAAATCAATGTAGCAAAACAAAGCGGAGGAGACTATAAGCATGCATACACAACAATATAATAAAAGTGAAAACTCACAAGGTAATTGAAAGCCGTAATGTAAATACATTAACTTGAGTCAAATGCGGTACAAATTACTAAACAATAACAAAATCAATCTTGTAAAATACTTAGATACAAAAGTTGTGGAGTCTACTTTATTCAGCTGCCTAGGTTCCATCATTTTCATTTACTGTCTATTCTTTAACCTAATTAAAGTTCTGACCTATTTAATCTTATAACATGTATATAGAATTCATACTTTTGTAATGCTCATATTCTTTAATATCTTCTTTCATTAATAGATACCTATAATGATACCTTATATATGAAAGTTGCAAGGGTACCATGTTTTCCATGCAAAAGGAAAGTTGGCATGACTTTTCCACATTTATCATGAGAAGTTATCAAACCATGCACCATTTGAATGACATATATTGTATGCTGAGTAAATGCTGCTTTCCAAGAAAATAGGCGTGGTGCAGAGGAAATTGTGAAGAGGAAGTGAAAGTAATACACAATCTCATCAAGGCTTTCTGCTATCTCAACTTTGATAAGACAATACAGAACAGTTGGATAAAGATCAACGTTAATAATTATCATGTGTGTGAAAACCTCCCAGATTAACTATCTATTATCACTGACATATGGGGAAATATATCTCACCAGTTTCACTTAACACAGTTTCTAATTGCCTAATCATCTCCTCAATGATGAAGAGTGAATGCGAAAATGGGCACAAAATATAGACGAACAAAAACCATGGCTCAAGTAAACATTTAATCTCCCAACTGTGGCAATTGACTGCATCAAAATACATAAATACTTTGAATGTTGTCGCAAATACGTTTTCACATAAAAGACTCATTCATTACTATTGGCTAACACACAGCTTGTTTCTTCGGCCAGAAATATTTCTTCTTTCTGTAACTAGTTATGGGAAACGTTCACAACTTGTTTATGACTAATAGAGAAAACTACAGAGTAACTAGGCAGCTATATGCGCTGGTGTATTCAATCCAAAATAAACTAATCAAAACACTTTGTAAAGTTTCCTTGGATGAATTACTGAATAATACTCGAAGATCTTATTCCATGAATGTGTATTGTATCATTACATTAATCTGTATAGAAGACAAGACATTTATAGAGACTTGGATACATACGTGGACTTTACGGGTTTAGGCCTTTATACAATTAACCAGCCCAATTACAATAATAACCAATTCTTCTACTCCGCCTCAAGTTGGGAGTAAACACATCGACAACGTCCAACTTGTCAAGCATCCTCTGCAGTATTTCCTTTCCCACAGCCTTTGTGAGCAAATCTGCTTCTTGGTGTGCAGATCTTACATGCTGCATGTTGATCAACTTTTCCTGTAACCTCTCTCTAACAAAAGGCAAGTCAATTTCGATATGTTTAATTCTTTCATGGAAGACCGGATTGGAAGCAATATAAATGGTAGCTTTACTGTCACAACACACAATAACAGGCATTGAGTGATTTATACTTAATTCTTTCAATAGCCCTACAACCCATATTATTTCAGAAACTGCTACTCCTAGGGCCCTGTATTTGGCTTTAGCTGAGGACCTTGATATAGTGTGTTGTTTCTTTGTCTTCCATAT
>QFDD01007190.1:0-11908 GCA_006871305.1 Vachellia collinsii
TTAGTGATTCAGACTGGGCAAGTTGTACTGATACTCGACGCTCTATTACAGGTTTTGCAGTTTTTCTTGGATCCTCTTTGATCTCATGGAAAGCCAAGAAACAAGCTACTGTTTCTAGATCATCCTTAGAAGCTGAATATCGTGCCTTAGCTTCAACTACCTGTGAAATCCAGTGGTTAATCTATCTCTTGAATGATTTTAACCTTTCTCACTTAGATCCTGCCTTGCTTTTCTGTGACAATCAGTCAGCAATTCAAATTGCCTCTAATCCTATCTTTCATGAAAGAACCAAACACATAGAGTTAGATTGTCATCTTGTCAGAGAAAAATTACAGAACAAAGTCATCCGACTCCTCCCTGTTCGCTCTGCAGATCAGCTTGCTGACGTCTTCACCAAACCACTGCATCCTACCAAATTTCATGCTCTCATTTCCAAGCTGGGCATGAGGAACATACACGCTCCAGCTTGCGGGGGGGTGTCAAGTGTAAAATAACAGAATTTGTTAATCCGTTACCCTTTCTGTTACTTGTGTAATTTAGTAGTTGTGTACAGCTGTATTATAGCAATAGCTTTGACTTTGTATATATTCGACAATTATTCATCAATGGAAATCATCATTCCATTCACCAAAACACTTTCCGTCACACAGGTTTTCTGGCCCCCTTGCCATTAGTTTACATTTGATATCTGATTGTGCATTCTTTTTTCTTAACACAAATGAATGCGATCTTTTTGTTGCAGAAATTCTTATGTTGGCAACATTTCTCTTTTCTATGAAATAGAAGAAAAACTTAAGCAGGTGCCAATTCTTTGCAAGTTAATTTTATATTCTAGATTTTTTTGCTCGCTATACATGACTGGTAAAACATGTATTATCCTTTTATTATCAAGTGTTCCCCCGGGGAAGGGGGTGGGGTGTGGGGCGTGGTATAGGGAGTCCAAGTTTTTTCCCTTGTTGCATCTGCCTTCTTCTGCAAACTATAGAGGTTGAGATCTAAGCATGTGTGCATAGTGAGGTCTTCATGTTCATCAGACTTGTGCAGTGGACTGCCGTTTTAGTTTGGGGACAATATGCATGATAATTGACTTGTGCATAGTGTGAGGTCTTCATATCCGTCCAGCCCAAATCATGTAGCTGATTTGACTGTTTACAATTTTCTGGTTGTCCTCTAATCAGTCTGGTCAAGATGCTTCCTGTCACAGTTGTGTTTGGTATCTTTAGATTACGGTGTTTCTGTTGCTTTGATTTATTTTTCTAACATCCCAGTTGGACCTACTTCTTGCATGCTCTTGTGAACTATACGAAAGACAAAAAGAATATCCACAATCTATTGTGAGATATCAATCTTGATTTTGATTAATAGATCCCTGAGTATATTGTCCCCGTCCATCTTAAAGTTCATAATGTAGGTGGCACTTGTGAAAGAATGAAAAATTTACTGCAGGGACACAACATCATCTTAGTGTCAAATCACCAAACTGAAGCAGATCCGGCTGTTATTGCACTGCTTCTTGAAACAGCATGCCCATATATTGCTGAAAGCGTGGTAAAACACAAAACATAGATTTATAAATTATAATGCATGTTGATAAATGCTAGAGTGATCAAATTCTACTCTTGCAGACCTATGTTGCAGGAGATAGAGTTATAACAGATCCCTTGTGCAAACCCTTTAGTATTGGCAGGTTTTGTTCATACTTCTGTATACCTAATTTAGAGTTATAATCATATTACCTTCGAGGAATGAAGTTGACCTTGCTAATGTTGACTTTCAATTTTATGTTTACAGGAATCTCATCTGTGTTTACTCGAAAAAGCACATGCTCGATGTTCCAGAACTTGTAGAGATGAAAAGAAGAGCGAATACAAGAAGCTTGAAGGAAATGGCTATGCTTTTAAGGTAAATCTTCTAGTTTGTGAAGGAACTTTTGAGCTTTTACGTTTTCCCCCTGTTATGGTTGACTGGAGTGCTACAATGTTTGACCATAAAGTACACTCTGGCAAGTAATAAGGTGTCATGCATCAATATAAGTCCATAATTTACTAGAAATCTTAAGATTTATGAATGAGCATGAAGATGCAAACAAATGATCTAAGATAGTGCTGCTTACGTATACCTTTTGAGTTTGGATGGTATATTTTATCGGTCATGACTTTTTACTGGCCAGATGTTCACCATGTTGGCAATCTATATAACAAATGCAGCTTATTGGTGCAGGGGTGGGTCACAGATAGTCTGGATTGCGCCAAGTGGTGGTAGGGATAGACCAGATCCTCTAACAGGAGAATGGCTACCCGTAAGCAAAGTTTTTACCTGAAGTAAAACATCAATGCATTGTAGTTTGGATTTCAGCATGCTTATCTCATTTTAGACCTTCAGAAAATATTCATGAGGACATCATATATTGGTATATAACATAAAGGTTTACTAGGTATAAGGCAAAGTTGTTTGTGTTTGCATTGAACAAGAATCTTTTGAACTCCTACGACTTTTGCTTAGTCATTAACTTATTTCTGAAAATAGGGTCATAAAGGTCATTTTTCATTTTCAAAATCACTTTCGTTAAGTACAAAACTATTCCTTTACGCTCTGTATACCAATGGACCCAAACTTATAGCTTGTTTGGTTTTGCTAGTTGTTGGCTTGTTGCATAGGCTAACCAGTATGGAATGATGAATACTGGGACTAGTGTCTCAATCTCTTGTTACAACCAATGGATTTGCATTCATAACGGTGCTGGTATATGATTTTACCAATTTTATAATCCTTTCATACTGATAAAAGGCATTTAGGCACCATTTGATGCTTCTTCAGTAGACAATATGAGAAGGCTTGCTGAACATTCCGGTCAACCAGGTCACATTTATCCTTTGGCAATATTGTGCCATGATATCATGCCACCTCCCCAACAGGTATCGTGATCCTTATCTTAGAAAATCCATCCACATATATATTTTTCCTGTTGTCTTAATGTGAGCCAGAAGTTTTGCAGGTGGAAAAGGAAATCGGGGAGAAAAGAATAATCTCCTTTCATGGAGTTGGATTATCAGTGGCTCCAGCAATAAGCTTTTTGGAAGCCACTGTTGCTTGTGAAAGCCCAGAAGAGGTTAGATAAATTTTGATCGCATGGTTTTCTATTCGCTTGTTACTCGCGTAGTTTTGCCCATGAGACTCGGCATTCGGGACATTTTTAATGGAGAAGTCCCTTCATAAATGTTTCATTGCCTTCACTCGTCTCTTGCTCCCTTCCATGTCTCTCTGCCACTTCTCTTGCATCTCCATCTTCCATCTGGTGATACTTCCTTTGAGCCTCTTCACTAAAGGTGCCAGTTTTTCCACCACCCTGTGCATAAGCTGGGAAACTGGATATGAGAAATTGAGGTACTGTTAAACACTAAATACAGACACCTCTTCAAATAAGGATTTGAATATTGATTTTGCAAATGAGATCTCATTTGTTCCTTTGCCCCCTCTGTACCATCTTGTCTTCATCCTCTTGCTGTGGCCCGCTAACATCATAGGCCCAAAAGTTGTGGATCCATCACCCAGTTAAACCATACGTGAAAACTTGCTATGTTGCATATTGTGTTATGCTGAATATTTGTCTTTGGGGATGACATAAACTGTTTAAATTAAATTCAAGTTATATCACCAGTAATTGCTGCATGCAAATTATTCTTTTACTTTTTCATTGATCATACTCATTTGTTTTCAAAGATCTTCGTATATTTTTATGGATCAGATTAAGGATGCGTATGCACAGGCGCTTTACAATTCTATAACTGAGCAATATAGTGTGCTGAAATCTGCCATACATGGCCAACAAGGATTGGCGGCATCAATTCCTAATGTCTCTCTGTCACAGCCATGGATTTAATCCAAAGCTGTATCTTTTCCAATCTCCTTTGTTTTGATGATCAGGTACATTTCTAACCTGAAAATGGGTTTTTGGGTGTGGAGTTGTCATAGAGATAAGTTGCTCTTGAATTCGTTTAACTAGTAGCTGGTGTTTAATGAACTGGTACCTCCAAGGAGTTAGAAGAGATGTTTACTTTGATCCTTTATAGAAGACCTCAATCTACTTTGTCTCCTAAATTTATAATTTTTTCCTCAAAATATCCTTATTGATTGCTAATAAATGTTTTTCAAGTTACAATACACATAATTAAAAATAATATTTTAGAAAAAGTGAAAAACCAATGCATATTTATAACTAATAACTAAATTAATTTTATTAATATACATAAACTAATTATTTAGCTCTTATATTAAGGATTAAGGAAGTACAAAATTTCACTGCAGGAGTGAGGATGTCCTTAAAACTTATCCGGCGCATTTATGGTTGTTTATATAGATGAACTTGAAGAGTTCTTGTACTGATTCAATCACATGGCTGACTGAAAGCTATATATATATATATATATCTCTTCCTTTTGCTTTCAGATGCTGGTGAGGGCACATCATCGGTTTTGTGATTCAACTAATGCACTTCAACACAACTTTTCCACTCCCACAGGATAGGTTCGATGGAATTGCAGTTCAATAAATGTTCTTGTGCATATTCATAGCAGAATCGATTGAAATCTTTTTCATCAGCAAGTTTCAGTTTAAGGTTGCTTACTGTATAGGCCCCTCTTGGGTTCCGAGTCAAGTCTTGGCCTTTGGTATAAAAATTTTACATGTAATTTTCATTCTTTTACTGAGTTTTTAGGCTCTTATTTCCCTGGTGGAATAGTTACAAGTTCAAAATTTTGCAATTGTATTTTAAATATCATTCGACAGTAGCTACGTGCAGTGCAAACATTAATTGATGTTATGTGAGATAATTTTCCTGTTCGAAAAGGTGAAGAAGAAGATCTGCTATTTTCATCGTTATTTTCAGTTGCAAGTTTGTAACCATGGTTCAGTTGAAGTGGATAACTTCTAGGTCCGTTTGGATAAGCGGTGGTAGAAATAAATTTTAGGTATAATTACTTTTGAAAAAGAAATTTTGAGTAGAAGTTAGACAATACGATGTGATTTAAGTTTAGATTATAAATAATATAAGTAACTTTTTGTTAAAAGGAAAATCTATTTGAATCTCGTTAAACAATACATATATAGATTTATATATTGTGATAATTTTCAGACAAAAAATAAAAGGATAAAAATAGTTAATATATATTATATTTATCTAATAATATACATGAGTATTTTAAAATATTTGTTATAATTAAATCATTTATTTAGTTTCTTATAACTTTTCTAAAAAGTCATGTAGCTTTTATATTAATGATTAAATATAGTAATTTATATAGATGGTAATTTAAAGCTAGAAATAAAATTAGATACCCTGTTAATTGGTTGTATTTCATCTTATTTTTTCTTCATACCCCTTCTCTCTCTTATTGTCCTTACCGTGATGTAAGAAGGAGCTCCAAATAACTTCCCACCAAAAGTTCTTTTTGTCTCAAAATGCATTCAAACACTCATCCAAACAATATTGTCATGGTCGAATTTTTCTCATTTGGGATATATAGAAAATATGATTTTGGTTTTTAATATGAGATTCGGTCAACTAATTTGGGAAGATTAAAAAAATAAATGAATTACTTTAAAATATTATATTTATCATTTTTTTAAAAATTAATTTGCATCATTTGAAAATTTATATATAATCTAATAGTTCGCATAAATATTTTTAAGAAATCATGTAATATCTACTATAATTAAGTAACCTCTTTAACTTTTTTAATCCTTTTAATTAGTTAACTGAATTTTATATTAAAAATTGGATGTATTAGTGTATTAAAATATGTTAAATGTTTCTAAATCTAAACATATTTATGATGCATTTCACTTGATAGATGATATAAAATCACAAACCATGCATGGGCCAAAAAAAAAAAAAATCACAAACCATGCCTACTAAGAGCTTGTTTGGTTTCAAGGTAGATTAGGGGAGGCGATGAAAAATGAGACCCTCCCTTCATTTGGTTTGGAATTTTAGAGGGGAGGGGAGCCAAAATTTTGGCTCATTTCCCCTCCCCTTGGTTCCCTTCAATTTGGGGGGTTTTAGAGTGGAGCTTAATTTATTGTTTATTTTACCCTCGTATGAAATATGATATTCCAATATTACCCATTACACAAATTAAAAAACAAACCCAAACCTCAGCTCAGCTTCTTCACTATCTACTCTCCACTCTTCCGTTCACCACATCACCCTCTACTCTCCATTGCGTCTTCAATTCACCGTGTCATCACCCACCCATTGTTTGCGTCTTCACCCTCCCCTCTCTATGTCTTCATGGTGCCGCCGTCACCACCCTCCATCTGCATCTTCACCCTCCACTCTGTAGCCTCACCGACTTTGGCATCATATCTTCCTTAGCTCAGCTTGTTTGCTCCTAGATTACATCTCTGTTATTTCAAAACTTTCAAATGTTAGCACCTCTTTTTTTTTATTATTACACTTTCAGGGGCACCAAAATGATGGAAGAAGACACGGCTGCTATTTTGAGGAGTTTCAGTGCAGAAACTTGAAGAGTGTTTTTACCTTAGGGAATGAATTAGTTAGTATGTTGTAGGTGTAGTAGCTTACATTTTCACTGCTAAGTAATGTGTATGAATGATTCTACCTATCCATGAAGATTTGAAAATGTTTTATGCAAAATGATGAATGAATCTACCTTATATTTTCAGGTTTCTATTTCTCTTGAACACTTTGCTATTTCATTTTCTCAAAAATACTATTAAGAATTCAAAAAATGTGAGGTTTAGTCAAACAATACTGCTTGTTAATATTTTTAAAAAAATATCATTATGTCATTTTTATTATATGTATATTATAATATTAATTTATTTTCAAGCAAGATTTAAATTAATTTAAATGTGATATGATTAAAAAAATGTAAATTAATGTATAAGGGTGAAATAGTAAAATTGTGGTTATTATCCCTCCCCTACCCTCTTAAACCAAACAAAACATCCCTTATCATTCCCTTATCTCTAGTAAATCAAACAAAGTAGCATAGCCCCCTCACCTCCTTTTCCTACCCTCCCCTACCTTACCCTACCCTACCCTCAAATCAAACAAGCCCTAAGTTGCTCATAAAGTTTCATTGAAATGTGTGTTATGGTAGGACCCGTTTGGATCCAAGAATTGATGGAAATGGAAAGAAAGAGAAATTTTTTTTTTTTTTTGACATTGTATGATTGATAAGCACTGAAATAAAAAATGATTTGATAAAAAAAATTGTTTGATTTGGTTAAAATGGTAGTAAAATAAATAGGAAAATTGTGTCAAATGATATATTACCCTCTATAATTTTATATCTTTGACTATGGGCACACGATGAGTAACTTGTAGTTACTTGAGTTTTTATTTCTTGGTCGCGACTTCGAGTTTCCTCAGATCGGGATTTGGAATGTTCTTTCTCTAGGTTGTGACTTGGAGTGTCTAAGGTGACTTAGAAAGTTCATATCGTGACCTATAATGTTTTTTTTATAGGTTGCGACTTAGAGTGTCTTATGTCGTAACTTAAAATTTTCATGCCACGATTTGAAAATTCACATCTTCAACCATGTCAATGACGGAGTTGGAACATAACGATGGAACTGTATGACTTTTATTTATATTTCAGAGGTAAGTGTATCTTTTACATTTTCTATTAGGTATGAAAATTGGTTCCCACCATTTTTAGGGGGAAGAGATCTTCCCATGCAAGAATGAAAATGATTTACTGCAGGAAACCATTTAAAAAATGAAGATTTTCCTTTTCCATTAAGTGATTTTCTTTGATCCAAACTGGCTTTTGTTCTCAGCCACCAATGCGTTGCTCTCATTCGTAAAAATATCCGTAATATCTTTATTAATGTTGATGGAGTATTGGAATTGAAGAGAGCCACGGATTAATGTTGGGACATCAAACCATCAAGGGCATAAGATAATGGGCCGTCCCTTAACTTATTCAAAATTCATGGGCATATATATATAGATATATATGTGTGTGTATATATATATAAGTTGAAAGCCACAGCCACAAACAGCTACCACATTCTATTCTATTATAATTTTTAT
Organism: Vachellia collinsii; assembly: GCA_006871305.1. Lineage (NCBI taxonomy): Eukaryota > Viridiplantae > Streptophyta > Magnoliopsida > Fabales > Fabaceae > Vachellia > Vachellia collinsii. Next base: position 8,063 of record QFDD01007190.1, read on the forward strand.
TTATGAACAATCCAATCAAAATACCTGGGGAAAGGCTCAAGACTCAAAGCATAGAAATAAATAGAAACGATAAGATGGTCCAATTAAAGAAACTGTGTTCCCCCGTAACCCCTCACCACCCCAACATGGCAACATGGATGATCCTTTATTGTTCATGTCCAATTGTTGCTGCTTATTCAACATGTAACTATGTATCATCATGATTACATTAAATAGTAGTAGTAGTATTAACTATTATTATTATTATTATTATAAATTGTGAAGATTTTATTGCAACCACTTTTAATACCACAAGTTACATTGAAAACCAATAATAGGGGCTTAGATTAAGTGGCCGAATGCTTGACATGCCTTCTGTCTGATTGAGTTTAAACTTTATGGATGGAAAAACTACTATCAAAGAATTTTCTTCTGCATGAAACCTAACTCACCGTGAGTTTAAAATATTTGTTAAGATGTAAATTTGTTTTATAAATTTTCGCTTTGAATCAATTTTGCTATGGAATTTTTTCAAATTCAATATCATCCTGAAAGTTTAAAAACATAACAATGTTTTCTCTTACTATTAAAATATTGATTATTAATGACAATTTTCTAACAGTTAAAAATAGTTTTTTAACAATTTGAGATAAGATTGTTACGTTCTGAAACTAGGCTTCAAGACAAAATTGCCTTTAAGCAAAAATTCTTACAACAAGTTTACCCATTAATCCTTGAAATATCAATAGTCAATGCAGAAACTTGGGTGTTTTGTAGAGAAGAAAACATTTACACGAAAAATGTATGAAAGTTATACACAAACATGTACACACTCCTCCTCTCCTTACTATAACAATTACTTCAAAATTTTATATCTTATTTTAAATATAAAATTTCAATTTACTTTGTTTTTTGTTTTCCAGCCTTATAATTTTTGTCCAAAAAGCATTCCTATAGATTGTATACATCAGAGGCTTCCAATAAGAATAATTCTAATATGCATAATTAAAAGGGTATTTTAATAACACCAACACTCATTTATTACAAATGGTTAATTTTTTAACATCCGTAAATTAATTATCTAACTGTTAATTACTCCTTTTGTCTTATTTAATTTCACAAATCACTCTCAATATATTTCATACAAGCAAAAATATTTTGAATTTGATTAACTCTACCTTTAAATTTAATAACTTTCCAACTTCATTTCCTTTTAATATACATCATATGTATATCAAGAGAACAAAATCAAAAAAAAAAAAATAAATGATGGGTAAAATTATATTTTTTATAAAAAATTTAATAATTTAATTTATAAGTACGATAAAAAATTATTTCCTCTAACCTATAAATAAATAAGATTAAAAGAGTGTAACAAATGTATCCAATTTTTCTAAAATGTCCTTGTTTGTGTATTATATTTTGTATAGATAAATGAGTTTCACAGGGAACATTAAATTAAGACGTTATATTATGACTAAAAGCTTTTATATTGGGTAGGGCAGGAGTATATCATTTTTTTGTTTAAAAAAGTCACTTTCTATTTCTTTCCAATTTTGGTCAAATATTATAGGCATTCAGCGAATGAGGCATCAGTTACAGCCAATAATTAAATATTGATGTGACCCAGCGAAAGCCAAAGCTTGTTGGTGTTTTCCATTTTTCTTCATGGAGATCAAAAAGATGTCACGTTTTGATTTGATCGTAATTGTTTTTCGTTGATATTAATCAAAATAGTTCAATGTATTATTACTGCTAATATCTCATGGATTTGATACATTTGACTTGTGAGGCTCTCATTAGTCTCTCTCATTTATTAAAATAAGCTCAACATTATCCACTTGTTATTTATTGATTGGAATTTGTAAAAGTTACTCAGATCATTTTATTCCCCAAAATTCTATTCACTTCATTTTATTTTATTTTTTAATGCATCAAGTCATTTGTTTATTTTTAGCAATCAAATAGACCTCATTATCTCAACAAATTGAAATCGAGCCACGTGAATGTTAAGTTCTCCCAACACAGTTTTATTTATTTACAAAGTGTAATTAATTCTGTTTTTAAAACTTACTTTGTAATATTTTTTTAAAAAACTGTTTGTGGCTAATTGTGCTAAAAGGAGGACGCAGTGAAAATGATTTGCATTATATGTCAAAATGGTACCATGGAATCAATAATTATTGATTTAGTTGATAAGAAATTGACTCACAACTCATAAGATTGTAAGCTCAAATTTCACTGTTGATATAAAAAATTTATTGTCCAAACGATCTCTAAGTTTTTGAAATAGATCCATTACCGCACTACTAAGTTTTTGAAGACTTCCGATATTTTAAATATAAATGTTAATTAAACATATTGATTTTGATTCTAAGTGATTAATATAATACCCCATCCACTATATTTCAATTTATAATTTTTTTTCCTTAAATTCTCTGTATTGCTCACAAGGAGTTTTTCAATGCAAATTATAAAATACAGTACTTTAATAAATAATTAATTCAACCAATTTTTTTAACATCTATATTTTGTTCCCAGATGTAAATAACTAAATTACCTAGATAACAAATTGTAAAAAATTATATTAATTTCCCTCCAAAATACCTCATTTATGGAGGGAGGGAGGGAGAAAGTGAATAAAAAGATCATTAACATAGAATTTTAAAAGAGATGGATTTGAACAAGAAGCCTATGTACAAGCTTGGAGGGGACATAACAGTGACTACTAAACCACAAAGGTCATTGAGAGATCAATACATGAATGATGACAGGCTACAAGCTACCTTCACTACATAATTAGCACACTTAATTGTGTTACGTGGTCCATAGTGGATCACTATATCTCAATCTATATCCTTATATGCTGATGGTTACTTCCATCTCCCATAGTCAAATTTATATGGCTCCAATATGTCTGTATAAGCAAATGACCAGATGAACATCATGTTGCTAGCATGGTTGAAGAACCTGTCAATAATGCCAGCAGAAGTACTTCATAATATACTATGTACTTAACAAGAACGTTTTGAAAATGGAATTTGATCAAAACATGATTTTAATAAAAAAAAATGTTGTGAAACTAGTTTTATATCTTAGCCGTAAGTACACAAATTGTTCCCAAGAAATCGAGACGTGTAATTTATTATTATAGATAATTTGTCTCAACAGCTGCAACCTGCAATGCCTGCGGTTCTTCCTCTGGAGATGACAACAACGAAGAAACGCACATAAATTAAAAACTGAATTTTGAAATTAATGCATTCTGTCCTTTCTCTCCGTCGCCCCTCCATCTTCTCTCTCCCTTCTCTCCCCCTCTCTCTCCCTCTCTCTGTGGTGATACTCTCACTGCTGTCACACTCACACTTCCCCACAACAACAAACCCCTCAGTCCTCAATTCTCACAGTACCATTTCCTTCGTTATTTTACATCACTCAACACCTCTGTAGTCCACAAAACAACTCATTTCGATCCTTTTCACCACTCATCACTGTTACTGTATGTCTCCTCATCAGCCCAGAAACTTGTGACACACAAAGCAGAGCTCTTTATAGATGTCACAATAGACAGATACATTAACGAGCACCAATGAACTCACTGTCTTTGACGGTCAAATGAGTTGGGGTTCTTTGATTTCTTTCTTTTGGTTAGGGAATGGGTTGTGTGGTTTCTCACTTAGCGGCGAAACTCGCCTTCTTTCCGCCGTCTCCGCCTACTTACCAGCTCAAGAAGTTGGCCGACGGGAAGCTCACGGTGGTTTCCCCACCGTCGCCGTCGCCTTCCATGCTGATGCCGATTCCTCACGCGGATGATCCTTCGTTGGATATTCTGTTGGTGGACACCAAGTTTGGGAACAAGATTGTGGC